>JAPVLO010003878.1:0-19304 GCA_027257055.1 Cephalopachus bancanus
GTCTTGAGGAAATTACTCCAAATTTTTATTTTCAACTCCCTATAGAAATCCTGAAGCTTTTACTTAGAGAACCTTGTTAGACCGGGAAAGATGGTTTGTGTGTTGTCCTTTTATGGTTAATGACTTGATTTCCAGTGCTCAGAACTAATGGAATCCCTTCTCCTTGCTGTGGTATTTGCCTAAGACAGCTCCTATTAGACTTGGAAGGATCAAGCATGATATTGGTGTTTCCACTTTTTCTGTTTCTAATTGCTGTGCTTTCCAGGAAGTTGTAAGTTATCATTACTTTGATTTAAAAAAAAAAATCTGTTGATGACAAAGGAAGGTATGCCACCCACAAAGAACACTATAATTCATTTTCTCCAGAAATAGACCCTTCTTTCCATATTCATCAGTGGATGAATTTTCTCTTTTCTCTCTCCTTCATCATTCCCATCCTAATACTGCTTATGCCATTTCGTGTTTTGGTGGAGCTCTTGTTCTTTTCCAAGGAAAAGAGAAGATTCCTGGCTCCATCTTTACTTTCCTCTTGGTGGACTGGTAATGTCAGTGCCTCTGTTCTTTCAAGTATGATTGAAAGTGAACTAGGCTCGCATTCATATTTTAGCCTACACAACATCCAGGTCGTCAGCCTTCTTCTTTAGAAATCATTGCTTCTAGCTGAATAAAAGAATGCAAAAAAGCAGTGGGTTAAAGTTGAGTCTTTTTAGTTTGTTGTGGCATCAGGTTAGCTTTGAGTGTTTTGGAGTCAGAAGAAGATAAATTTGATTTCTTTGAGAAAAGCATGGGAAGTTGTCAAATCCAATTCAAAAGCAGAATCTGAAAATAAGCTATAAGAAGAATCTCATTATGAGGGAAAAAATCAGAGGAAAAGCTAAATTCTGAATGGGAAAGGGAAAAAGGTAAAGCAGACAGTAGAAAGGTAAAGTTGACCTGTGTCCTAGCTTACAAGCCTATTACTTTGGGAAAACAATGTTGTTTCACTTTTCCCTTTCTCATGCTGACAGAATAGAGCAGCAGTAGTGATAATCCAAAGTAACAGATGTTCTAAAACCCATATTTTGGGTCTGGAAATTTTGGACCTTAGTGAATTATCCTTGGGTCTGATACTCTGAGTATTCATTTTAAAGAAAGTCATGAAGCTGTTTAGTGAAGCTTGGTTTTTGTCATCCTCTCATTCGAATCCTAGCCCAGCTTCTTGCTGCTTATTCTGAACTAAAACATAGGACAGCCCTTTCTGAGAGTCTAAAGTCCAACAGAGGTAACTCCATGGAACTTACAATTAAAAGGTGATGATGATTTGGAGAAACAACAGTATTTTTTAATAGCCATTTAGAAAATGTGTATACAATACACATAGCCATGTATTTCTAAATACACATGCAAAATACCAAGGGAAAGTAAATGCAACAAAATAACAAGAGATGTTATCTCTACTTAGTGCTGGTACAGGCATATGTTTGTATCTTCCTTTCTTTATTTTCTACAATTTTTATGATGAGCATCTAAAGCTTTAATATTAGAAAAGGAGACATTTTTAAAAAGCAACCAGTAAATGTGAAGTTTGAGCAAAAGTGTTTAACAGTGCTGATCACAGGAATAATTGCAAGTTGACAAAAAAGCATACTGATTGCTGAAAGTGGCGAGGAATCCTTATTAAGAGTGCATGTAGTAGTTTTCATAATTCACATGTGTTATAACATTTATTCTTCCATTTGTTAAAAAAATTAATGCCCTTTTAAATTATATTAATATCGGGCAGTGATCTGACAGTAAAAGGCTACTTATGGAATACTGTTATATTAAATTTTACTTACAGGATGTTAAATCCTTAGAACGAGCATTTCCCCCAAAAACAGATGAATGGAAACCTCAATTGCTTTTCAGGCTTGATAATTGCTGCTTCAAAGGGTGTCTTCAGGCAACCTTCTTGGGTCCCCTCCCACTATGGAAGCTTTTCTGTCTATAAATCCTGCTTTCAAAAAAACAAAGAAACAGTGGCTTTACACAAATACTAAGTTAACCCTTTGTTTTCAGAGGCAGCTTTGGGATCATCACACTAGCAATTTGACTGCACTTTCTTGAGAAATAGTGAAAAACTTAATCACTTCATATGATGTAGTATAGTGTTGGAACTAGTTATTGTAATGATATTTGTCTTATAATGGAATTTTGCACATTGAGGAACTTATTTATGACCAAAAAAAAAAAAAAAGAAAATTTTTTATCTTATGTTTTTCTAATGTGTGAGAAACAATCACCGACATGCCTTGCTGGTTCGTTGATACATGTTATGCTGCAACAGTGATTTACTTGATGTCGTCCACCTGGTGTTTTTCTATTCAACCAACACAATAATATGTAATTATTACATGTTAATCCGACATTAATAGTATGTAATTGATGGCCAGGCATGGTAGCTCACACCTGTAATCCCAGCACTTTTGGAGGCTGAAGCAAGAGGATTGCTTGAGTCCAAAGGTTTGAGATCAGCCCCGGCAACTTGGTGAAACCCTGTCTCTACAATAAATTAAAAAATTAGGGCCATTGCCTTACTAGACTCTACTGTGGTCATGTACTCCTTTAGCTATGGCTGTTTTCTTGTTTCTTGCCTTAGGAGCCCTTCCCTGCCTTGGTGAAGTGAATCTCATCTTTCGCCCTCTCTAATATACTTTTAAAATAAACTATATCTTCCAATCTTTAAAAAACAATTAGCTAGGTGTGGTGACACACACCTATAGTTCCATCTACTTGGGAGACTGAAGTGGAAGGATTGCCTGAGCTCAGCAAGTCGAGTCTGCAGTAGTCAGGAGTGTGCCACTGCACTCCGGACAGGATGATAGAATGTGACTTCAACGTTTAACAACAACAACAATAATAATAAAAAGTAATTTATTGTCTGGCCTGTTGTCAAAGGCAATGTAGAATATACTTGTGATTCTTGAAAACCACTTCTCAACTGATCGATGAGAAACTTGACAAATTTGAAATGGAACATAGGTTTTTGAATGGAAAATCTTCAAAAAAAACATACATTTTTGAGAAATTTGTGTTTGCATAGGTTTGTCCTGTACAATCACCATTATAATTTCTTTATGTCCCCTGGGGACATCGAGTGGTTTGCTAGATTTACAGTGTCCCCTCAGAGGGGACATTCTGAGTGTAAAGAGTTAACCTTATGACACAATTAATTGCTTTTATTTCAGTATGCATCCATACTTCAGCATTGAGTGTTCCTGAACAGAGAATGGAAAACACAGCAATTTGACAGGAAGTCAAGCCCACCAGCTTCAGGATCTGCTGTGCACAAGAGTTCTTTTTTTTTTTTTGAGTTGGAGTCTCAAGACTGGAGTGCACAGGCATGCTCATGGTCATTGCAGCCTTGACCCGCTGGCCTCAGGCAATCCTTCCCCCTCAGCCTTCCAGGTAGCTGGGACTACAGAAGTATGCCAGCAATCCTGGCTAATTTCTTGATTTATTGTAGAGACAAACCTTGCCAATTTGCTCAGGCTGGTCTCGCACCTTCGGGCTCAGGCAGTCCTCTTGTCTCCGCCTGACAAAGCGCAAGGATTACAGGCATGAGCCACCATGTCAGGCAGCATTCTCTTTTAAGGCTATAAATTTGGTTTTCATAAATTGTCTTTGGAGGCCCAATTATCCATGTCCATCTAGTGTCATGTCTTTGTCATCTTCTAGACCCCAGTCAATTGTGTGATCTCTTATTCCTTTCTGGCTTTCTTTGAGTTCTCCCAACAGTTAAAATGATGAAGGGCTTTTTCTCTTGAGACCGTGCTGTCTGCCATCTTGTATCACTGTTGCTTGAGGCCCACCGTGCTTCCATTTTAAGGAAGAGGAAACGGATGCTTAGAGAGGTTAACTAGCTTTTGCTCTCTGTGGATCCACATCAGCTCAAAAGTCGAGAGTGTTTCAGGGAGCAGACTAGGAAAAGAGACAACAGAGGACAACCAACCGACTTAAATTAATTTCTGGTCATGGATAGTCTACATCCGCAGGTTGGGTTTTGAGTTAGTGACACAGGCAAGGGAAAGCTTCCACCAGAACCATCTGAGCCTGGGTTTGGGGCAGCCAGGGTCCTCCAGATCCAGGCAATTTGTTGGGTCCTGGCACCACACTTAAAAATAAGCAGAATGCCAATAGGTAGAGAAGAGACGACCACTTAAAACTGGAGAGAAGAAGAAGAATATCCTCACCTATCTCTTCTTGCCTTTATCTCTGAATTTTTCCAGATTGAATAGTTTAAGGCATAAGAAAATTATTCTTAGAAGTCCACATGAACATTCAAGTGCTTACTGAGTATTTTGCATGTTTGAAAAATAACGAAGTTATTTTTATGTTAGCAATCAGTGTGTACCAGTGGTGACTGACTCTTGCCTCTCTCCCTATTCAGATCGTGTCTGCAGTCCAATATTGTCACCAAAAACGGATTGTTCACAGAGACCTCAAGGTGAGCAGAGATGCCCTTACTCTGTGTGCTCTGTATGTGTTCAGTTCTAGTGGAGGTTGTTATATAAATGAGGTGTAGTTTAGATTGTTTTATCGAATAAGAAAAACATAAATCCCATAATAGTTGAATGCTCATAACCAAGTTATTAGTAGAGACCACTGAAAATAAGAAAAGTCATGTGTATAAAAAATATTTTACGTTTTAGTTGAGGTGGCTTGTGGTTAGTCTTTGGAGGACATTCATCATGCAGCCTACCAGATGGGACCTCCAGAAATGGATAATTTCACCTGGAGAGTGTCCTCAGCTCCATCTGCCATTCTTTTCTGCTGCTCTAGTCTGCATTCTCTCCTATGAACTGCTGTGCCTGTTTGAAACCTCTTTCAGGGTCTTTGACCTCCCCCCCTTCTCATGGCATAGGATGAAGTTTCATGTTTCACAGAGAAAATAGAAACACCAGGCAGAAACTCCTTTAGTTTTCCACCATTCCCTCAATCCTAGCTCCACCTATACCCACCCATCACTCCTCTTGTTACAGGACAGTGGGCACCTCTGCTCTGTGTTGAGTCCTGGCTCTCCCAGAGCACTCTTCCCGGGACTGTGCTCTGACTGATAACTCTTTTCTCTCCTTTTGTGTGTGTGTGTGTGTGTGTGTGTGTGTGTGTGTGTGTGTGTGTGTGTGTGTGTGTGTGCGCGCGCGCGCGCGCGCGCATCTTACTCTGGTGTGTGTGTGTGTGTGTGTGTGTGTGTGTGTGTGTGTGTGTGTGTGTGTCTGTCAGTCAGCATCTTACTCTGTTGCCCAGATTGGAGTGCAGTGGCATGCTCACGGCCACCGCAGCCTCAACCTGCTGGGCTCAGACGATCATTCTGCCTCAGCCTTTCAAGTAACTGGAACTATAGGCGTGCAGATCATTCTGCCTCAGCCTTTCAAGTAACTGGAACTATAGGCGTGCACTACCATGCCTGGCTTATTTTTTGATTTATTGTAGAGACAAGGTCTCACCAAGTTGCCCAGGCTGGTCTTGAACCCCTGAGCTCAGGCAAACCTCTTGCCTCGGCCTCCTAACGAGCTGGGATTACAGGCTTGAGCCACTGCACCCAGCCTCTCCATGTTTTTTTTTTTTTTTTTTTTTTTTTGAGTTGGAGTCTCACTCTGTCGCTCAGACTGGAGTGCAGTGGCCGCTCCCGGCCACCGCAGCCTCGACCTGCTGGGCTCCGGCGATCCTTCCGCCTCAACCTTCCGAGTAGCTGGAATTACAGGCACGTGCTACCACGCCCGGCTGATTTTTGATTTATTGTAGAGATGAGGTCTCGCTGCCCAGGCGGGTCTCGAACCCGCGGGCTCAGGCAATTCACTCACCTCAGCCTCCCAAAGGCGCGGGATTACAGGCTGAGCCACCGAGCCCGGCTCTCTCCTTTATTCACTCTCCTCTGCTGGCTTCTCATCAGTGGTATTTACACAGATTCAAGTCTATACCATCCTTCTTTGTTGTTTTTTTGTTTTGTCTTGTGTTTGAGTCAGGGTCTCCTTCGGTTGCCCAAGTTAGAGTGCAGTAGCACAATCACGGCTCACTTCAACCTCACCTTCCTGGGCTCAGGCAATCCTTCTGCCTCAGTCTCCCAAGTAGCTGGAACTATAGGCATGCGCCATCATGCCCAGCTAGTTTTTTGGTATTTTATGGCGATGGGGTCTTGTTATGTTGCCCAGGCTGGTCTTGAACTCCTGGGTTCAAGCAATCCTTCTGCCTCGGCCTCCTAAGGTTCTGGGATTGCAGGCATGAGCCACCACTCCCAGCCAAAGTCAATGCCTGTTTTTTACCAAAAAATCCTCTCTACCAGTTTCCACTCCAGATGCACCACTTTTCTCTTTTCGTCTTCATAGATGTATTTCTCTAAACATTTCTTTGATTCCATGTCCTAACTTGGTACTCACCCCTGTTCTCTCCTCATGTGATTGTCACTGATTTGTTCCTTCCCTCACACCCACCCCTGGTGTGTTCACATCCACTCTGTTGACTGCCTTGGCTATCTGTGTGCTGAAGACCCAAATCCACTCCAGCCTGAGTGCTCTTCTCGTGCCCGGGATCCTTCTTCATGGAACTAAGTGGCCCTCTGGTACAGCGGGCTCAGAGCCTAAAAGTCTTCTTAAATTTGAGTGTTTCCTTCTCATTCAGGTTTCGATCACCAGGTCTTTTGTTGCTGTGCTCTAAATATTTCTTAACCTCACTCTTGTCTCTCCCTGCTACATCACCCACCATCTCATCCTTGATTTTGATTTGACCTTCTTGCCTGTTCTCTGCTTCCAATTTTGCCTCTTCTTCCCATGTATGTTTTCAACAGTGCGCTCAGAACGGCCTTCTCTACAAACACAAATAAGACTGCCGTTTGTCTGCTTAAACAACACTTCAGTGGCTTCCCATTGCCCTTAGGATGGAAACCCAAGCTTCTCGAGGACAGCCCTCCGTGTTCCTCCCTAGCCTTCTCTCTCTGCATCCCCTCCACATCCTGTCAGTTTCTTGAGTGAAGCATGCTCTCTCGCACCTGAATTCTTTGACCCTTTATTCAACCTGAAGTATCTCTCATGAACATACCCGTTATGATCAGTTGTACCTTTTTGTGCTTCGATTTCACTTCCTCCAGTAAGACTCCCACCCCTTTCAGGACTGGGCCCACAGTTCCTCATGCCTCCTCCATCGCATCACTTGAGTCTCAGGGCAGCTGCTTCCCTTTCTGCCTCTTCTAAACTATGAACTCCTGAGTGCAAGGCCGTGTCTTACTTGTTCATCATTTCTTTTCTGGACACCAAGAGAACTTCTGCTGTGTAGTAGCCTCATAGTAAGTGTTTGTTAAGATTGATGAAGGGAGGCTAGATGTGGTGGCTCACCGCTGTAATCCCAGCACTTTGGGATGTGGAAGCGAGAGGATTGCCTGAACCCAGGGGTTTGAGAGCAGCCCGGGCAACTTGGTGTGACCTTGTCTCTACAGTAAATTAAAAAATAAAAAAATTAGCTGAGCTTGGTGGTGCATGCTTGTGGTTCCAGCTACTTGGAAGGCTGGGTGGAAGAATCACCTGAGCCCAGCAGGTCAAGGCTGCGGTGGCTGTGAGCATGTCAGTTCACTCTAGCCTGGGTGATAGAGTGAGACTCCTACTCAAAAAATAAAAATATAATAGATGAAAAGGACTTTGATTTGTCTTTTGAATGAAGTTTCAGATTCTCCTCTCTTCAGTAATAACCATTTTACAGCTATTTAGCAATTTTTATGAAATATGACTCTCCACTGAAAGCAAGTACCCATTTTTATTTAACCCTTAATTATTCTTAAATTAAAACCTTTCAGGACTTTTTTTTGAATTGGGGGCATCTTTTGTTTAGATTAATACTAGAGGTAATCTGTAACTCATGTCTATTGTTGATTGTTAATATTACAAAAATAGGAATTCTAATTTGTCTCTTATTGTTTTCTTCCAGAAAGGATATTTTCTTACTTTATTAAGAGATACTAACTTTATATCATTACCAAAAGCTTTTCCGTCATAGTTCTAATTCTGTTTAGGTTAAACTTTTTTGTCTTGATGTTTTCCTTCTAGGCTGAAAATCTATTGTTAGATGCCGACATGAATATTAAAATAGCCGACTTCGGTTTTAGCAACGAATTTACTGTTGGCAGTAAACTCGACACATTTTGTGGCAGCCCTCCATACGCAGCCCCCGAGCTCTTCCAGGGCAAGAAATATGACGGGCCGGAGGTCGATGTGTGGAGTCTCGGTGTTATTTTGTACACGCTCGTCAGTGGCTCGCTTCCCTTTGATGGGCAAAACTTGAAGGTAGAATAAGCAGTTGCATCCATGTACTTTACAGAACTTTTAGGAGT
Organism: Cephalopachus bancanus; assembly: GCA_027257055.1. Taxonomy (NCBI): domain Eukaryota; kingdom Metazoa; phylum Chordata; class Mammalia; order Primates; family Tarsiidae; genus Cephalopachus; species Cephalopachus bancanus. The sequence continues at coordinate 8,336 of JAPVLO010003878.1, forward strand.
TTCATAAAGTGATATGAGTTAAAATTTTTAACATTATATCGTTGTGAAGGTTTCAGTGGGGTTTTTGTTGTTTTGTTAACCTAAATGTCGACTCACTTCATTTTCTTTCCTCTCTACCTCCCCAAAGGAGCTAAGGGAGAGAGTATTGCGAGGGAAATACAGAATCCCTTTCTACATGTCTACAGACTGTGAAAACCTTCTCAAACGTTTCCTGGTGCTAAATCCAATTAAACGAGGCACTCTAGAGGTAATCACATAGGTTGAAATAAGTAACAACTTGGAGAGTCTTTAGAGACTTTTTAGAATTTTGCTTGATTTGTGTGACATGTGAAATAATTTCTGGGGCTTTTAAAACAGGAATTGAAACATTAAAAGTAATGTTTTAAGTTACTCTGTGGGCTCTAGTCAATGAAATGTTGCAAATAGATTTTTCTAAATATTGTTGTCATTAGAATATTTTCCACTGCTAATGAACAGTTCGCCTTTTCAGCAAATCATGAAGGACAGATGGATCAATGCAGGGCATGAGGAAGATGAACTTAAACCATTTGTTGAACCAGAACTAGACATCTCAGACCAGAAAAGAATAGGTAATTACTCTCTGTCTGCATGCTTGTGTATGTGTTTGTGTACATAGCGTATTTATTCTTTGACTCATGTATATGCCTGAAGTGTGCATAATAGAAAGTTAAATACAAGTTATATGAAACAGCTTGTCTTTTCTGTTATATTTAGGACCTTACTACCTTCAGTTTCCTATGGTGACACCCAGTAACTCAGAAACAAGTCCTCATTTATGTTAGAAAAGGTGTAAATTTTGAGGTCATATAGAGATAATTATTTTACTCTGTAACAGTCATTTTTTACCCAAACAAAACACATAATTTTTATTATACCCTTCTTTTAGATATTATGGTGGGAATGGGATACTCACAAGAAGAAATTCAAGAATCGCTTGGCAAAATGAAATATGACGAAATCACAGCTACATATTTGTTGCTGGGGAGAAAATCTTCAGAGGTAAGAGTAGTCAGAGAGTAAGAGGTGAAATACTCTTTGTGTAAATTAACAGGTTATGTAAACTGTTTTCTTAGTTTTTATTGTTTTATTAAATGTAGTACATTTGATATATAGTTTTTTAGATTTACCTGCAAATGGCAAATCTAATGCCTATGACCATTAAAAGCTACTATTTTAAAAATAACCCTTCATGTTAGATATTGTCATAAGCCCAGTCTTTTGTAAGTCATCCTCTGGTCATTAATACTTTAGAAATGATATAAAGTATCAGATGAAGTAAATGGAACATTTTATTTGAAAAACCTGGATAGAAGATCATAAATACATAACCTTATGTGACTTTTTCCAGCAGTCAGAAAATTACTTTTGCTTGTGTTTAGGGTTGTCATTTTTGTACATTATGATTCCCCTCTCTTTATATGAACTATTTATGAAAGGTCTGTGTTATGAGAAATTTAGATTCCTAATAAATCATTTGGGTTCGTGTTGTGGTTTGCTTTGTTTTTCATTTTCTCTTAGCTGGATGCTAGTGATTCCAGTTCTAGCAGCAATCTTTCACTTGCTAAGGTTAGGCCAAGCAGTGATCTCAACAACAGTACTGGCCAGTCTCCTCATCACAAAGTGCAGAGAAGTGTTTCTTCAAGCCAGAAGCAGAGACGATACAGTGATCATGGTAAGTTTGGGAATATCCCAGTGTGTTCTCCTGGAGTCCAAGCAAGATGTCCCCTAGCATTGGGAAGCAATCTCTTGCTCATAGCCTGCTAGAGTTAGAGATTGATTTGATGTCCCTTCTTGGCATTTATTTCTTAGCATTCCTATAGGTGCTGGCATGATCAGCTCAAGTCTCTGATTGCCTTGGTGCATTCAGTGAGTGGGCTTTTGCTAGGTAATGCTTAGCTGGTTGGAAACCTTAGCATTTGCCCCTCTAGGACCTCTGCTTTAGTCTGTGGGTTCTTTTGAAAAAGAAAAAAAATTTTTTTTTTTTTTAAGAGTTGGAATCTTAGTCTGTTGTGCAGGATGAAGTGCAGTGGCATGATAATGGCTCACTGCAAACTCAACCTCCTGGGCTCAGGTCTACCTCAACTCCGAGTAGCTGGGACTACCAGTACATGCCACCATATCTGGCTCATTTTTTAAACTTTTAGTTAGAGATGAGGTCTCAGTCTGTTGCTTAGGCTGATCTTGAACTTCTGGGCTCAAGCAATCCTCCAAGCTCGGCCTCTCCAAGTGCTGGAATTACAGGATTGAACCACTGTGCCTGGCCCCCAGTCTCCCTTTTCAACTTCACCAATCCTTTGATGCTTAAGACCACAGTGGATATGCTTACTGAGCACTGCAGTTATTCTGCCCTCAAGGTGATCCGTGATCCAAGTTTTAAGAGTTCTGAGACTTTAGCATGTGTTTGTATTCACCCATAGCTATAAATGTTAACACTGCAGGTATTTCTTTTAATTCCATTATTCTAGGATTTAGGAACCAAATATATATTAGTCTGGACCTAACTTTTAAAGATATGTCCTCATATGGAACCCCCATTCATTCCTTGTTCGTTTCATTTCTCTTCTCTAGATGTTTTTCAACATTCTTTTACCTTGAGATTTGACACTTAAGGACTGCACAGAGCATTGACATGTGGAAAGATTTGACTTTGTACTAAAAAATGATGACACTGAGCCGGGCTCGGTGGCTCAGCCTGTAATCCCTCGCCTTTGGGAGGCTGAGGTGAGTGGATTGCCTGAGCCTGTGGGTTCGAGACCCACCTGGGCAGCAAGACCTCATCTCTACAATAAATCAAAAAAATCAGCTGGGCATGGTAGCGCATGCCTGTAATTCCGGCTACTTGGAAGGCTGAGGCGGAAGGATCGCCGGAGCCCAGCAGGTCGAGGCTGCGGTGGCCGGGAGTGGCCACTGCACTTTAGTCTGGGCGCCAGAGCGAGACTCCAACTCAAAAAAAAACAACAAAAAACCCCCCAAAAAAACCAACCAAACAAAAAAAAACGGTGACACTGGCTTGGTTCCTATTTCTTTTTCTGCTGATGCTTGCCTCTCTACATGGTTTGGACTAAAGCAGCACAGTGTACTAATACCAGTAAACTGTCTACAGTGTTTGCTTCTAGGGTATAACTGAGAGCTCAGAACCTACTATGACATCGCTTGATAACAGGTGAAGGCAGGCAAGCCTGTAGCCAGGCCACCTTTTAGTTTACCCGCCACCCCCTCTTGTCACCTCTCCTCTGTCCCTACCTCTGCATGTGTGCCTGCTTCTGTAAAGCCACAATGTAGTTTGTAGCCATGCTTCTTAATTTGAGACCCATGTGTGAACCCCTTGTATACACTAACCTACCTGGGAAGTGTGCTCTTCATCAGATTTTCAAGGGGTACTTTAGCCTGTTTTTTAAAAACAGAGAGAGTGAGAGAGAGAGAGAGAGACAGACAGACAGACAGACACCCACCAAGCTTGGTGGCTCACGCCTGTATTCCTAGCACATTAGGAAGCCATGGCAAAGAGGATTGCTAGAGCCCAGGAGTTCCACACCAGCGTGGGCAACATAGTAATGAGAACTCTTCTCTTAAAAAAAATTTTTTTTTTAAGTCACTGGTTTACTAATCAATAATGAAATGGTACTGGGGCAGTTTGGTAATTCTCACGAAGTGATTTGAATGCCTTTCTCACATCTTATACAAGGATGAATTCCAATTGGAGCGAAGATGTAAAAATAAAACATAAAACTCCAGAAATATTAAAAGAAAATGTGATAATTTCCTTTATGACTTGGACTGGTGAAGTCTTTTTAACATAAAACACTAAACCCATTTTAAAAAGACTTATAATTGTCTACATAAGCATCAAAGTTTCAGGCCAGGAGTGATGGCTTACTCCTGTAATCCCAGCACTTTGGGAAACTGAGATGAGAGGATTACCTAAGGCCACGAGTTTGACGCTAGCCTGAGCAACAAAGCAAGATCCCATCTCTACCAAAAAAAAAAAAAAAGACAGATGTGGTGACGTGCACCTGTAATCCTAGCTATGGGGGGAGGCTTAGGTGGGAGGATCCCTTGAGCCCAGGAGTTCAGGTCTACAGTAAGCCATGATTGTGCCACTGCACTCCAGCCTGGGTGACCGAGAGAGCCTGTGACTCTTAAAAATTATTTTTTAATTAGAAAGTTATATTTCTGTGTGATGCATCCCTATCATGGGCTACTACTCACAATAAAAAAGAACAAACTGTGGTACACACAACTTGGATCTCATGGGAATCATGCTGGTGGAAAAAAAATAAAAATTACATTCTGTTGGTTCCATTCACACAACATTGTTAAAATGACAGGATTATGAAGATAGGGAACCGGATTCATAGAAGGGAATCAGAGTGAGAAGGAGGTGCTATGACTGTGAAAGGGTATCCCACAAGACCTTTGCTGTGAAACTGTTAGCATCTTGCCTGGTGATGGATGGCCAATCTGCACATGTGATAAAGGGGTATAAAACCTTATACACAGACACTGAAGTCACGGCAAATAAGACTAGTGAAATGTGAATGAAGTCAGTGGATAGATCAATGTCTGTTTCCATTCAGAATCTCAAATTTTAAAAAGTTTTGCATTTTCTAAATACAAATAATAAAAGTTTGAAAGCAAATCAATAGTAACCTGAAAGTTCATAGTGTCAGTAGACCTCTCATGATATTGGGAAGAAAAATAAGTATTAAAGGTAATAGTATTATTCTATACTTGCTTAAGTCTTTGTCTTTTTTTTCATGTTTAGCAATCTTTTTTTTTTTTTTTGAATTGAAGTCTTACTCTGTCACCCAGGCTGAAGTGCAGTGGCATGCTTACGGCCACCACAGTCCTCGACCTGCTGGGCTCAGGCGATCCTTTCACTTCAGCCTTCTAAGTAGCTGGAACTTCAGATGTGTACTAGCATGCCTGGTTAATTTTTTTATTTATTGTAAAGACGAGGTCTTGCCATGTTGCCCAGACTGGTTTTGAACTCATGAGTCAGGCAGTCCTCTCATCTCTGCTTCCCAAAGGGTTGGGATTACAAGCGTGAGCCACTGTGCCTGGCTTTTGATTAACAATTTTTAATTCAAATGTAAAAGTTCAGTACAAGCCATTTGTAGGGCTTAAGTCTTTGTTTTATATGTTAAATTTGCCAAATGAAAGCTTAATTGACTTTGTCCCATAAGTTAAATTAAGCTGTTGTTTACTTTTATTCAAGTCTCAAATAGATTTGCCATTTAGATTTTTGTCCAAGAAGAAGTGTCTTCTCTTTTTACAGACTTAAAATATAACAGTCTCTTATTCCTTAGAGTAAATGATGAGCATTTGGTGCTGTTCTTTAAGATTACCACTGGACAGCATGTCTGATGAGTATGATTGTTACCTCAATGAGTATACTTGTTACCTCAAAATTCATTGCACTCTGAATCTCCTGTGCTGTGTTAGAGTCTCCATATCGTTCACTACAGGACATCAGTTGATATTCCACGTGAGGTTTCCTTAGATGCACTACTTCTGGAGTAAGGGGTGTGACCAGTAACCTCTGCCCGCGTCCTCCTTGTCGCTTGCATGATTCCTCTGCTTCTGCCACTTTCCCCTGACTACTCAAATTCTTGTTTATCTAGAAGATCATGAGTGCTTATAAAAGATTCAAGGTAAAACTTTAAGAAATGGTCCATAAAATCTATATTGTTCTGTTCCTAAAGGTGAAGGCATCTGTTATAAAAAAGCACATACTTCACTAAATATACAAAGGTGAATCAGTTTATTCTGTGTGATGTGTGTGCATCTAATTAGTTTGGTTACTTATCTATTCTGAAACACCCCCTTAAAACATTTCCAAAGGACAACTCTAATTGCTTATTTAAAAAAAAAAAACATTTAGGAAAAGAAAAATATAGGGACCAATAAGTGAAGTTTCAGTATTGAATTCATTGCATAGAGTAAACATTGTGTGTAAATGGGAAACATCTTAGAGGATTTGCTGTTTTATAATTTTTGGGGGTTGAATAGCAATCTTTGATCATTTTACAAAATGTTTATTTTCACAGAGTAACATTGAAACGATAGTCTTTTTAAAAGTGAACTCTTTGTTTTAGCTGGGCCAGCTATTCCTTCGGTGGTAGCATATCCAAAAAGGAGTCAGACCAGCACTACAGACAGTGACCTCAAAGAAGATGCAATTTCCTCCCGGAAATCAGGTGGCACTGCTGTTGGAGGAAAGGGAATCGCTCCAGCCAGTCCCATGCTTGGGAATGCAAGTAATCCCAATAAGGCGGATATTCCCGAACGCAAGAAAAGTTCGACTGTTTCTAGTGTAAGTGTTTTTGAACTACAGAGGAATCCTCAGATGGTAGGATTGAACCTGACCCTCATGGCCTAATCACTTCCTAAAAGTCCCACCTCTTAATGCTGTTACATTGGAGTAAAAGTTTCAACATGAATTTTGGAGAGAACGCAGACATTGACTATACCATGTCTGCCATATATATACTAGATAAATGATCTAGTTCTTTTTGTCAAGGGCTCTTTCCACTTACTTCAAAAACATAAGCATCTGCTGAGCCTTAGGCTATGTCAGGTGCTGAGAGATGGAAAAAACAATCTAACAGGAAGTAGATGAAAACAATGCCAGTGTAGACAGAGGTCAGCAGACAGAAGGTTACCGTGGCTGCACTATGAGGCCTGACTGCCAGCACACCAGAGACGTCGTATTTGCACTGAGTCTTCAAAGGGCTCTAGTGATAAAGATCATTAACTGAGTTTTTACCACATTGAAAGCCCATGCTAAGTGTTTTTCCATTGATTAGCTACATTTTTTTTTTTTTGAGTTGGAGTCTCACTCAGTCGCCCAGACTGGAGTGCAGTGGCCGCTCCCGGCCACCGCAACCTCGCCTACTGGGCTCCTGTGATCCTTTCGCCTCAGCCTTCCGAATAGCCGGAATTACAGGCATGCGCTACCACACCCGGCTGATTTTTTGATTTATTGTAGAGATGAGGTCTTGCTGCCCAGGCGGGTCTCGAACCTGTGGGCTCAGGCAATCCACTCACCTCAGCCTCCCAAAGGCACGGGATTACAGGCTGAGCCACTGAGCCCGGCTTGATTAGCTACATTTTTTTTTTTTTTTTTTTTTTTGAGTTGGAGTCTCACTCTGTCGCCCAGACTGGAGTGCAGTGGTCGCTTCCGGCCACCGCAACCTCGACCTGCTGGGCTCCGGCGATCCTTCCGCCTCAGCCTTCCAAGTAGCCGGAATTACAGGAGTGCGCTACCACGCCCGGCTGGTTTTTTGATTTATTGTAGAGATGAGGTCTCGCTGCCCAGGCGCGTCTCGAACCCACGGGCTCAGGCAATCCACTCACCTCAGCCTCCCAAAGGCGAGGGATTACAGGCTGAGCCACCAAGCCCGGCGATTAGCTACATTTTAAGGTGAAGAAAATGAAAGAAAACTTGGGTGATTGCCTTAAATTACACTTCTGAGTTAAATCCAGCTCTTAATCCCTACCTGCAATAAAATCTCCCTATTAAGTAGGTAGTATTCGCTAAATTAAATTGAATACATTCAGCTTCAGAAACTTCTACTATGAAGTGACTTTTACTATCTGAACTAAAGTAGTAGTTATTATTCTTAGCACTCCTAGAGTAATTTCATGAACAATTTGCAGAGAAGTGAGCAATTTTAAGGTGATTCTGTAAGCCTGTTATTCCCTACAAAATTAAGAGTGACGCAGCCCTGCTGGTATCCCCAGAAAAACCCTGGATTGAGGAACTCTTGGGAAAGCCCTGCTACTGCCAATGAGAGAATTTCATTGTGCCATTCTGGGGACAAGAGCACATAGAAGAGCCCAGGGGGTTTTGTCTGTTCTATCATCTGACCTTGTGCTTAGAGTAAACCCTGTGTGAAAAACGGTTAATAATGGCTTCTGAATACCATAAAATAGGGTTGTTTTTCTACAGCCCTGCCGTTCAAGTTCAGTCTCCAACTTTCATTGACAGTTAACACTGGAGAAGATAAGGACTCCTCATTCTCTGCCTTCATGCCTTTCATCCTCATTGCTCTTATCTTCACATTGCCCTTTGAAAGCATATCATTTTATCCATTATCAGTCACCTACATTTGATTACAGAGTAAAAACATTGTTAGCAACATCACTATAATTTTCTCCCATTGGTCTTTGGAATTCCTCTGTACATGGTCTACTCATGCTGTATCAGTAGTGACTATTTTATCTTTTTAAAAAATTATTTGATAAAATTCCTTAGTTGTGATTTTTGTTCCTTGCCTTTTCCATTTTTTTAAAATATTAGGTTTATGTGGAATCCACATGGCTTTTAATTAACCATTTTAAAGTGTGTGATTCAGTGGCATTTAGTACATACACTCATGATGCCATGCGACCACTACCTCTCTTTAGTTTCAGAGCTGTTTCAACACCCCAGTATACCCTGTATCCATTAAGTAATCACTTCTTACACTCCCATCGCCAATGCCCTGGCAAACACCAGTCTTTTCTCTGTCTCTATTGATTTGCCTGTTTGGAATATTTCACATAAATGAGTCATTCAGTATGCATTGTTTTGTGTCTGCTGTTTTCTTTTAACTCCGCATATAGTTTTCTTTTCTTTTTGTTTTTGTTTTTTTTTTGAGTTGGAGTCTCATTCTGTCACCCAGGCTGGAGTGCAGCGGCACACTCACAGCCACCCCAGCATCTTGCTGGGCTCAGGCGATCCTTGCCTCAGCCTTCCAAGTAGCCGGAACTATAGGCGTGCACTAATTTTTTGATTTATTGTGGAGATGAGAGCTCGCCAAATTGCCCAGGCTGTTCTCAAACCGGTGGGCTCAGGCAGTCACCTCACTTGGCCTAAGTTGCTCATTTTAAAATGGAATTGTTTGTCATTTTGTGGTTGAGTTGTAAGAGTTCTTATGTATTCTGGATAGTAGACCCTAGTCAGATATTTGATTTGCAAATATTTGCTCTCATTGTGTTGATTTTCTTTTCATTTTCTTGATAATGTCCTATGGTGAGCAATTTCTAATTTTGATCAGGTCCACTTTATTTTTTTATTTTATTGCTCATGATTTGGTGTCTTATCTTTGGATCTATTATTAAATGTAGTGTCATGCAGATGTTTTATATCTATTTTTAATTATATTTATCTTATATTTGTTATCCTACTGTTTAATTTTGAAAGTATTTGCCTTTAAAAATACTTATTGCCTTTAAAAATACTAATTACCATATTGTCCTTCTTTAGTCCATGGATTATTACTTTCTTGATTATTATAAACCATTGTTGGAGTCCCCATACCATGGCTGTTTTTAATTTTTCTGCTAGTAGAGGTTGCCCTCCCCACCCCTGTTTCTGATTTTTGGCTGTTACTATTGATATTTTAGTGTCGATTGATTTAAAGACTGAGTATTCCTGTTTATATAGATGAGTTCATTTTCTTCTCATTTTACTGTACTTTCCAAATAGTTTAAGACAGAAATTCCCCCTTTTTTTTTATAGAGTAACACAGCATCCGGTGGAATGACACGGCGAAATACTTATGTTTGCAGTGAGAGAACTACAGCCGATAGACACTCAGTGATTCAGAATGGCAAAGAAAACAGGTATGAAATATTACCTGTTTGCAATACAATTTGTTTTTCCCAAGAGAAATGGAAGCATGTTACTTCTCAATTTTTAGCATCAAAATTCAAATGATAACACTAAGTATTCTCTGAAGGTAAGTTAGGATTGAGTGCTGAGTTTTAGCAGGATACTACGATTCCAAATTCTTGTTTAGAGCATCATCTTCCTGGCTGGCTCTGTATTGTGATTAAAAGGATTGAGTTAAATGAAGGCGGTTTCCTAGATGAGGTAGATAGTAAGCTTGGCTTCATTGTAGAACAAGGAACAGGGAAATGGAGATTATTTTGTGCAGATTAATGATATGAACAAAGGCTGAAAGGGAAGGAGGATAAGGATGTAAGGCAGAGAACCACACCTCGGGAGGACATGCACCCCAGGAGGAGTGGGTGTTAAAGGTCAGCAGTCTGCCCAAGAGTTCAGATGGCTGAGTAGTAGCAGTCTCTAGTTTAGAAAGAGATACACTTGAGGGTCCAAGAGAAATGGGTAATACGGTCTTCTGAATGTTTTTAATCTGGTTGAGGGGCAAGCATACATAGAATGAGCATGATTTAAAATACTAATAAGGAGAGAAATAGTAAGGAGAGAAACATACAAACAAACTAGTAAGGAGAGAAACATACAAACAACTTTGGGGGGGATTATGAAATAAGAAAATAAGTTAGTAAAGTGGGATTAGGTAGGTGCAGAGATAGTGAGGTAGGGCTAGTTTGGGAGGAGGTAAAAAAGAGAGCAAGCAGTTGGGTTGGTAGAGAATAGTTAAGTATACTGTATTCTGTATAGAACAGATTTCTTAGGCTGGCATGGATTTTTTCCTTCTCTGTTTTTAGAAGAGTGGTATATAAACTAAATGGAAAGCAACACTATAGGAGTCAAGCTGATCCTGGAATAGAAGTCCATAAAACTAAGTTTATGTCATCCTCCTGACTTGAGCATTGTTTGATCATGTCTACCATCAAAATTGTTTTTTTTCTTCTGACATTTACTTTCTCAAATTGCTTTGTAAGAGTTCTGTTTCCTTACTCTTTAGTCTTCCCTTTGATCTCAGTAACCACATGAAATGTTTGCTCGCCAACTTTTATCACAGCCTAAGCAAAGATTCTTTTTTCCTTCTTCTTCACTATTAAAAACCAAACTAAGAGTTTTTGCATTCCGTAGATCACCTAAGTTTGAATTGAAACGTAAAGTTTGTTCTGTCAGTTGATGTTATATCATGACTTTTTCACTCCAGTTTTTGGGCGACCCTGTGTGAGACTCACAACTCAAAAAAAAAAAAAAAAAAAAAAAAGGCAACGCGATAGGAGTCAAGCTGATCCT
>JAPVLO010003879.1:0-19352 GCA_027257055.1 Cephalopachus bancanus
CAAAAGACGTTAACATTCTGCTCATTACCAAATGAAACATAGTAAAAGGTTGACCACATCCTGGGCCATAAATCAAGCATAACCCAAATTCCTAAGATCAAAATACTGCCCTGCCCTTTTTTTATTACAGTGGAATAAAATTAATTATCAACATCCACAAAGCTCTCCAAAATGCACAAAGACATAGAGGCTAAACAGTATGGTGCTGAACAACTCCTACATTGATACAGAAATCAAAACAGAAATTTAAAAATTTCTGGAAACAAATGAAAACAAAGACACTCTTGCCAAAAACCCTTCGGGATCCATGAAAACAGTACTGAGAAGGGAATTCATTTTTTTAATTAACACACATCAAAAAAATGGATAGACCACAATTTAATAACTTAAAAAATCACCCAAGAGATCTTGGAAAAACATCACCACCAGAACTCTAACTTGAGCAGAAGAATGCAGATCATCAAAGTAAAAGCCAAAATACCGGACATAGAAAACAAAAATATTAGGAAAAAAAAAAAAAAACTTGGTTCATTGAAAGGAGATTGAGAATCTCCTAGTCAGCGTGATCAAGAAAAAGAGAGAAAAAGTCAAAATAAACACAAAAAAATGCAAAACATCAAATCACAACAGGTCCCAAAGAAATACAAAAAATTATCAGAGATTATTATGCACCTGTATCAAAACAAACTAGAAAACCTGAATGAAATGGAGGACTTTTTAACATAACAAAACTTCTCAAGTTTAAAACAAGAAGACATCAACACATTAAATAGACCAATAACAACCCAGGAAAATGACTCCATCATGATAAAGCTAACAACAAAATAATACATAAGACCAGATGACCTTCCAGTGAAGTACTAAAAACTTACAAGGACAAGCTTATACCGATCCTACTGAAAATATTAAAAGAATTTGGGAAAGATAGGGCCCTCCCCAAATCATTTTAAGAAGCCAACATCACACTGATACTCAAATTGGGTAAAGATAAAACAAATAAATAGAATTATAGGCAAATATCCCTAAGAACAGAGATGCAAAAATACTCAACAAGATTCTAGCAAATTGGATTCAATGACAATCTCAAAAATATCCACCTTGAAAAGTAAGCTTTATTCCCAGAACAGGGGAGGTTCAACATCCCTTAGACCCTTAAATGTAATTAAATACCCCAAAAGGGGTGAAAAAATAAGAATTGAATGATAATATCACAAGCCACGGGAAAAAAATTTTAATAAAATTCAGCAGCTCTTCTTGATTAAAAACCCATGAAAAACTATGCAATTTGGGAACATATTTCAAAATAGTAAAAGCCCCGGGTCGGTGGTCACCCTTGTAATCCCGCCTTTGGAGGCTAAAGGTGACTGGATTGCCTGAGGCAGGTTCAAACCTGCCTGGGCAACTTGGGAGACCTCTCTCTACAATAAATAAAAAAAAAAATTAGCTGGGTGTGGTCCCCGGCACCGTAGTTCCAGTATTGGAAGGCTGAGGGGGAAAGGGATCACCAGAGCCCAGCGGGTTTGAGGTTGCGGTGGCCGGGAAGCAGCCACTGCACTCCAGCCTGGGTGACAGAGTGAGATTCCAACTCAAAAAAGAAAAAAAAATAAGAGCCATCTATGAAAACCCCCAAAAGGGAAAACATATTGCTAAATTGGAGAAATAGAAATCATTTATCTTAAAAACTGGGAGAAACAAGTTTGCAACTTTCAGCACTTTTTCAACATAGTGTAAAGTACTGGGTAGAGCAATCAGACAAGAGAAGGAAATCATGGATTTTTTGAAAAAAGGAAATCATGTTATTCCTCTTTGCTAGTGAACAAACCTATAACTTAAAAACCCCAAAGACAATTAAACTACAAAAAATTTTCCCCCCAAACTATGACCCACAAAGCATACTCTAAGATCAACCTCATACTTGGCCATAAATCAAGCTTTAAACAAATTTCATAAGACTGAAATTTTGTCATGCACCTTCTCAGATCACAGTGGATTAAAAATAAATATTGACACCAACAAAGTTCCCCAAAACCCACAAAGACATGGAACTAAAGAGCATGATGATAAGCAACTCCTGGGTCAACATGGAAATCAAAACACAGATGAAAAGATACCGGGAAAAAAATTTGGGAAAATGAAGAAACATCTTAACAAAATCTCTGGGATGCCATGAAAGCAGAATAAGAGGGGAATTCTTATCTCTACAAAGGCACATGAAGAAAATGGAAAGATCACCATTTAAACAGCCTAAAAAGTCATGTAAGGAAGCTGGAAAAGCAAGAGCATAAAAACCCCTTATCTTCAGCAGAAGAATCCATATCACCAAATAAAAGCCAAAATCCGGAAATAGAAGAAAAAAAGATAATACAAAAATTCAGTAAAACCAAAAGCTGGTTTTTTGAAAGGATAAAAAAAATTTGATGGTCCCCTAGCAAGACTGCCCAAAAAGAAAGAGAAAAAAAACCCCAAAATAAACACAATCAGAAACACAAATGATGAAGTTACATCTGACCCTGAAGAAATACAAAGGATTATCAGAAAAACTATGTGAAATTTTATGGAAACAAATTTAAAAACCTAAAGGAAATGGAGGACTTTCTGAATCACAAAACCCCCTAGTTTAACCAAGAAGAAATCAAGACCCTAAATGGGAAAAAAAAAATTTTTCAGGAAATTGACTATGTCATAATAAAACTACCTACAAAAAAAGCCCCAAGCAGATGGTTTTCCCAGCAGAATTCTACAAGACATACAAGGAGGAACTGACACTAATCATACTGAAAGTATTCCAGGTGATTGAGAAAATGGAACTCTCCCCAAATCATTTTATGAAGCAAACATAAAATTTGATACCCAAGCCAGGTAAAGACCCAACAAAGAAAGAGAACTACAGGTAAATAATTTTGATGAATATTTTTGGCTAAAATTCTCAACAAGATCCTAGCAAACGGATTCAACAACACATCTCAAAAATCATCCACCACGACCAAGTAGACTTCATCCCTGGGATGCAACCCTGGTTCGCATTCATAAGACCTTAAACATAATTAAATACATCAACAGACTAAAAACAAAAATACATGATTAATCATTAGATGCATTTAAAGCTTTTGATAAAATCCAGCACCCTTTCCTTAAAAAAACCCCTCTAACTTCTAGGCATAAATGGTACATACCTCAAAAAAATAAGACCCTCTAAAGAATTACAGCCAGCATACTGCTAAACAAACAGAAATTGCAACCATTTCCCCTGAAAACTGTAACAAGAAAGGAGGGCCACTTTCACCCCTCCTGTTAAACCATAGTTTTGGAATTTCCTAGCTAGAGCAACCAAAGAAGAGAAGAAATCACCATATCCAAATAGGAAAAGGGGGAGTCAAGTTATTTCTTTGCAGATGACATGATACTATATCTTGAAAACCCAAGAGAATTTCCCAAGAAATTTCTTGCACTGGAAAAGGATTTTTCGGGAAAGTCTCAGGGTATATGGTGAATGTGTAAAAGACAATTTTATTCTATACATCAATAATAAGCAAACAGAAGACCAAATAAAAAGCAAAATTCCATTCACAATAGTCACATACACAAAATGAAGTACCTTGGCATCTTCCTAACCGGAGATATGAAAGATGTTTTCAATGAAAACTGAAAAACACTGCTCAAATAAATAAAAGATGACACAAACAAGTGGAAAAATCTTCCATGCTTTTGGATTGGAAGAATCAACATTGTTATGATGTCCACTCTATGTAATCTACAGATTTAATGCAATACCCATCATATTGCTACCAACATTCTTCTCAGACCTAGAAAGAACAATACAGGAGTTCATATGGAAACAAAGACAACCAAGAATAGCCTAAACAATCCTAAGAAGAAAAAAAAAAAAAAGAAAAGAAAAAAGAAAAAAAAAAGGGAAAAGAAAAGAAAAGAAACAGGAGGTATCACATTCCCGGAATATAAACTTTATTATAAAGATAATCAGCCTGGCATTGGTACAAGAACAGGCATATAGATCAATTTAATAGAATTGAGAAGCAAAATTTCAATTTCTCAACCAATTCATCTTTGACAAAGCCGCCACCACCAACCAATGGAGAGATGAGAACCTATTCTGTAAATAGTGCTGGGAAAACAGACTGACCACATGCAGAAGATTCAAACAGGACCCCTACCTATCCCCATACAGAAAAATCAACTCTAAATGGATCAGAGACCCAAATGTAAAGCTTCAAACTATAAGAACTTTAGAAAATGCAGAAGACACTCTTATGGAAATTGGAACTGGCAACCAATTCATAATCAAGTGCTCATGCCATAAGAGAGAAGATAGACAATTGGAACCTCATCAACCTCAAAAGCTTCTGAAAAGCAAAATAAATCATTAAGAGTGCAGGAAGACAGTACACAGACTGGGAAAAAATTGCCAATTGCATGTATGACAAAGGCTTAACATCCAGGATCCATAAGGAACTCAATTGTGGTGTAAGGAAAAAAAAAGAAAACAAGTAGCTCCATTACAAAGTGGGGAACATATGAGTAGAAGTTCTCAAAAGAAGACATGCAAGCAGCCAACAGAAACATGAAAAAATGGCCAGCCTCACTAGTCATCAAGGAGATGCAAATTAACGACTACACTGAGATACCACCTTACTCTAGTCAGAATGGTCAGCATCAATAACTCGAAAAATAACAGATGCTGGAGTGGATGTGATGAAAAGGGAACACTTCTACACTTTTGTTGGGAGTATAAACTAGTACAACCTCTGTGGAAAACCGTTTGCTGATTGCTAAAACTTCTAAAAACCAACCTTTCATATTACCACAATCCCCCTACGAGGAGTATACCTGGAAGAACTCAAATCACTCTATCAAAAAGATACCTACACATGCATGTTTTTCACAGCATTGTTCACAATAGCAATAACATGGAACCAACTGTGTTTCCTAACAAAAGAGGACTGGATAAAAAATGTGATACCTATATACAATGGAATATTACACAACCATAAAGAAGAACAAAATCGTGAACTTCCCAGCAATCTCTATGTAATTAGAGTCTATAACACTGAGTGATCTTTCACAGAAACAGAGAATTGAGTATCACATGTTCTCACCCATAAGTATACCATGAAAAATTACCATAATACTATAATAAAATGATTGATAGTTGTGAGAAACTGTGGGGGTGTCGTGGGAGGAGTGGGACAGGGAGGTGGGAGTGAAAATTGTCAAAATCTGCCTGGGAAGGATAGACACACCTCCTCCCCCCCAATGTGGGTTTAACTTCACCGTGGAAATTTTTTTTGGGTTGTACCCCAAACCCTGAAAATTGTTAACCCCACAAAATTTTTAAAATAAAAAATTAAGTTAAAAAAAAAAAACCTAAGAGCATCTGTTGAAAAATTTTCTTGCACTGATAAGGACTTTGGCAGTCTCAGGATAGAAAATAAATGTGAAAAAGACAGTCATAATCTTATACTCAACAACAGCCAGAGAATCAAATAAAAAGCACAATCTCACAATGACAGCAAAAATAAGATGAAATATCTTAGCACGTTTCTAAGCCAAGAAGTGAAAGACATTTACAAGGAAAACTACAAAATACTGCTGAAAGAAATGAATGAAGTCACAAAAAATGGAAAAATATGTGATGCTCATGGATTGGAAGGATTAACCTTGTTAAGATGTCAGTCTTCCCTAAGGCAATCTACAGATTTAACAATTTATTTATTAAATTTCCTACATCATTCTTTTCAGGCCTGGAAATGACAATACAAAAATTCATATGGAAATTTAAATGACCATGAATAGCTAAAACAATGCTCAGAAAAAGAAACAGAGCAGGAGGTATCACAATCTAGACATTAAACTTTATTGTAAGGATACAATAACAATTTAAAAAACAAACTAGTATTTGTACAAAGACAGACATCTAGACCAATGGAACAAGATAGATATTCTGGAAGCAAAATTTCAATTTCTCAGCCAATTCATCTTTGACAAAGTTTCCAACAGCAGCTACTGGGGAGAGGAGAGATTTTTCAGTAAGTGATGATAGGAAAACTTCACATGCAGAAAATTAAAACAAGTCCCCCACTTATCACCATATACATAAGTCAACTTAATTTGGGTCAAAGTAAAATTAAAAACCTCAAACTATAAAAACCTTAGAAAATTCAGGAGAAATGCTTATGGAAATTGGAACCAGAAACCAATTTCTGAACCAAACTCCAAGTGCCAAGCAATAAGATATAAGATAGACAAGTGAGGCCTCATCAAACAGAAAGCTTCTGCAAAGCAAAATAAACCATCAAGAGAGCTGCAAGACAGTCCACAAAATGAGAGAAAATATTTGCCAACTGTATATAGGCAAAGGCCAAAATCCAGGATACAAAATAAACTTAAATGTACCTAAAGGAAAAACAAAAAACAAACACATAGCCCCATTATAACATGGGCAAAGGATATGAATAGACATTTCTTATAGAAAGACATATGAGGAGGCAATAGATACATGAAAAAATACTGAGCCTCATCAATCGTCAAAGACATGCAAATTAAAACCACACTGAGATACTATCTAACTCCATTCAGCATGGCCGTTATCAATAGCTAAAAAAACAACAAATGCTGTAGAGAATGTGGGGAAAAAGAAACACTTCTGCACTGTTAGAGTGCAAACAAGTACAGCCTTTTGGAAAACAGTGTGGCGATTACTAAAAGATCTACAATTGAATTTTCCATATGACTCAGCTATCACCCTTCTGGGAATATACCCAGAGTAAGTCAAATCATTGTACAAAATAATACCTGAACATGCATGGTTATGGAGCACTATTTACAACAGCAAAAAAATTTTGGAAAAAAAATGCTGCCAATCAAAAGTAAAAAAAAAATTGGTACATATGCATGATGAAATATTATTAAGTCATAAGGAAGGAAAAAATAATGAACTTTAAAGCAACCTGTATGCATTTAGAGTCTTTAATGCTGTTATGTGTCACAGAAAAAAAGAATTCATACCACATTTTATCAATCTTAAGCAGACCCTAAAAAATATCATAATACTCTAAGAAAGGGATTGGCAGCCGCAGGAATCTGCCAGGTGAGATGGGAAAAAATATATCGGTAATGGTACCTGATCTCAAAACCAGGCAAAGTGAGACCAAAGTCAGGGCCAAACTTTACTTGTACTATGAACCATTTGTATAACCATTCCTTAATTTTACCCTACATCTTTAGAATTAGCTAAGTAATTAAATACAAAAAATTAAACAACCAGGTATGGGATGGTTCTCCCTGAGCTTCAGGGGAAGGAGGGGGCTGGCTTAATTAGCACACAGAGCACATTATTTGCATGCCCTTCTGCCCTTAGGGGCAGAGAAATAGTGTTTTGGGTGAGGGTCTTCCCCAAGGCTCAGAGAGACAACACTCTCTGTGTGAAAGCAGTTTCTCTAGGAGGCTAATTTGTATGAATGCAGAGTAATTGCTGTGGTTTTTTGTCAAAAACTGCCATCACTTATTTAAATAAATCTAGTTTTCAAACCTGAGTCACATATGTGGTAAAAATAAATTCATGGTATTTGAACATGAAATGTATTTCCCTGATTCCTTGTCAAGATGCACCTGGGCAGTGAAGTTATTCACCATCTCCAGCATTTCTCAGCTGGTGTCCAGTGAGTAATGCAGGGAAATCCCCTTCTGTATTTTCAAGATATAACTAGGGTGCATTGTAATTTATTAACAAATTTATTTAGAACAGTGTAGTGTAAAAAAAGAGGTATACAAGATAGAAGGCAGATCAATGTGCATTTTACAAATGTTATCACTCTACCTTAGAAATGATAAGAAATTGGCAACCCCAAAATTATTTCATGCATTTTACTAATTACATTTAATATTTCTTTGGGATTATAAACATGCTACATATTCTTGTAGTAAATGCAAGAAAAAGACAAAAAAATTAAAAGAAAATTTTAAAAATAATTTAGATAGTAGATTTCTGGCAAGATAGCAATGGTCAAGTTGGACTGTAAGAGTCCCCATAGAGGGTGGCTACTTCAGGGGTTTCCATGCACCTTGCCACAACTGCCACTTCCTCCAAAAAGGTGGCTGGTGCATCTGGTTCCACACACTGCACTGCTGTCATTGCCAACTCTGACAAAGGTGAATCTTGCAGTTGGTTACATGAACCATGCTGCCACCACCAGTTCATGGCCATTGGCTCCTGGCCCTGAGAAATTTTGAGCTACCTTGCCAGCTATGCAACCCCGCCCTAGGCCACAAGGTGCCACGCTGACCTGTAGTGCCCAGCTATCTAATACCCAGTCTCCCCTGGCTTGGCCATGGCAGGCCTGGAAAAACTGGAGCCTGAGTCTGAAGAGTGGAGAGAGAGGAACAGGGGAAAAACCCGGGAGCAGGCCCTTTCCCCGGTGAAGACACACCCACTGTAGTTATTCACTCTGTCCCAGGACCAGGCAGAGAACTGCATCTACCTGCCCAGCTCTGCCAAGCTCTGCCCAGCCTCCAACATGGGACCTAAGTCAATGCATCTGTCTGTTATTACTTTTACCCTTGTCACTCTCCAACTTTCTCTTCCACCCTCCTTCTCTGTTCCATGCGTTTTCTTTTTCTTACCTAATTTTGATTTCAGGGGGCAAAAGTATCCCCCACTGCATGGACAGATTCCAAGGCAGTGGGAAGGGCATTGCAGGGCACCCATACACCTGTGAATACTGGAATCTGCAGATAGATTTTGAATCACTGCTCCCCCTCAATTAAATCTCAAAACTAGCTACTGGTGGCCACCTGAAAGGCGGGAGCTGAGGGAGTGGACTCCTAGCCCCGGTTTGCCCCCGCCGGGGCAGTGAGACCTCATTCTAAATAAAAAAAAAACAGCCGGTTGGTAGCACACCCTGAAATTTCATTTAAAAAGGGAGGCAGAAGGATTCGGGAGCCCAGTGGGGAGGCTGCAGGGGCCGGGGGACGGCCACTGCACTCCATCTGGGGGACAAGTGAGATCCAAAAAAAACAAAAAAAAAAAAAAACCCCTCAAAACTGCAGAAAATACAGCCCCCAAACACAAACCAGCTTAGAAGTGAACAAAGTATAGGATTCACATAAGGAAAATAGAAGTTTGGGGAAAAAGCAGTAAAAGCACCCCTGGCATTCCTGAACCACAGAATTAAAGAAGGAGGGGGAAAGGAAAAAATTTTGGGATAAAAAATACTCAAATGAAGAAAAATCTAAAAAATATGGGTCTCCACAACCCCTGGGGGGTCAGATATGAGAAAACAGATTTTGGAATGAAACAATGAAGAGATCCCAGAATGACTGGTCACAAACTACAGACCCAGACTTCAAAACATTAATAGAGAGAATAAAAAGAATTAAAGAAAGACAAGAGGAAAAAAAAAGGGAGTTTTTAAACTGAAAAACAGCTGAAAAGAATACTGTAAAAATAAATAGCAAACTAAAAAGGATAGAAAACAGAATGAGCCAAGCAGAAGAAAAATTTTGAGCTTGAGGCCCAAAAATATGGAACTAAAAAATTGTCAAAAACATAGAAAACAGCTTAAAGACAGAAAAAAACCTTAAGAGTTGAACGTTATTTCAAGAGACCAAACTAGGAGAAAATTGACTGCCTGAGCAGAAAGAGAGACAGGAGCCATATTGGATCAGACATTCATAAAATATTCAAAAAACCCTCCCTCATCTATCAGTGATGTGAAAATTAAAACACAAAATTAAAAAAAACCTGCAAGACAACAAAGGGGAAGACCAACACCAGACAAATAAAATTCCCTAAACAAAGTAGTTATAAGAGAAATAATAAAAGGAAACATGAGAAGTAGGTCAGATTACCAAAAAGGGAAGACCAATTAGAGAAGAAGCAGATTTAGCTACAAACACTTCAGGCTGGGAGACCATGGAGCCTAATATTCAAAGTTCTCAAAGATAAACAATTTCAACATAACCTACTCAGCTAAGCTAAGCTTCATCAGTGAGTGAGAAGTAAAATCATTCCAGACATTAAACCCTAGATCTTACACTGCCTCTAGCCCACCTCTACAAGAAACTCTTAAAAAGTAATAAACACAGAAGAAAAGGAAAAAGAAAAAAAGTTCTTCACAAGAGTGCAGAAAAAAGATTAAAAACAATATGAATAAACCAAAATCAAAAGAAGAACATACTGGAACAACAACAGCTTTATAAGAACCCCATGAAAAAGGATTAAACTCTGACATTTCAATAATCAACTGAATGTGAAGGGAATTAAACGCACTATTGAAAAGAATAGAATGACAAAATGGATAAAATGCTATCATGCAATAGTAAATTGTCTCTAAGAGACTCATCTTACAAGAAAGTGCACTCATAGATTTCAAAGTAAGGATGGGAAGAAAATTTCAGGGAAAGGAACACACACAAAAAGCGGGAAATTGCATTTAATATCAGACAAATACCTTTTAAGCTATCAAAAATTAAAAAGATACAGAATTCACTACAAAAGTGAAAAAAAGTTCAATCCATAAACAAGAAATATCCATCCTAAACATTTATGCACCCAAAATAGGAGCATCTAATTTCATAAAACAGCTGCTAGGCAAACTTAAAAAAGATATGGACCCTAACACATCATAGCTGGGGATTTTTATACCCCAAATCACAACCCTAGGCAGAACATCAAGATAACAAATCAGCAAGAGATATGGAACCTAATGTGACTCTTGACCAATGTACTTAATGGATACCTACAGAACACTCCACCCAAATACCATGGACTATACGTTCTGATCATTGCCACATGGAATGTACTAATATAGACCATATCTTTGGCCATAAATCAAGCGTAAAAATATTTCATAAGACTGAAATTTGGCCATGCACCTTTCTCAGACACAGTGGAATAAAATAAATATCAACACCAAAAAAGTTACGCCAAAACCCACAAAGACATGGACACTCCCTGCATGATGATTAGAACTCCTGGCTCAACATGGAAATCAAAACGAGATTAAAAGATACCTGGAAACAAATGAAAATGAAGAAACTTTATACCAAAATCTTGGGCTACCAGGAAATCGAAGAAAGGGGGAATTCATATGCTACAAACCCACATGAATAAAATGGAAAAACACAAGTTAAGAGCCTACCAAGTCACAAAGAAGCTGGAAAAGCAAGACCATCAAAACTCTAACTTCAGCAGAAGAATCCCAGTCACCAAAACAAAAGCCCAGTTCTGGGACATAGAAGTCAAAATTAATACAAAAAAATCAATGAAACAAAAAGCTGGTTCTTTGAACAGATAAACAAGAGAGATTGTCCCCTGGCTAGACAGACCAAGAAAAGGAGAGAAAACCCTAACAATGCAACCAGAAACACAAAAGATGAAGTCACATCTGACCCTTAAGAAATACAAAACATTATCAGAGACTATAGTCACTTGTATGGAAACAAACTTGAAAAACCTAAGGAAAGCAGGATTTTCTGTCATCATACAACCTTCCTATCCTTAAACAAGAATAAATCAAGAACCTAAATCAACCAATAACAATCCAGGAAATTGACTATGTCATAAGAAAACTACCTAGAAAAAAAGACCTGGACCAGATGGCTTTCCAGCAGAAATCTAAAGACATACAAAGAGAAACAGATACCAATCCTAGTGGCAGTATTCCAGGTGATTGAGAAAGACATCACATTGATACTCAAGCCAGGTAAAGATCCAACAAATAAAGTGAACTACAGGTCAATAACTTTGATGAACATAGATGCTAAAATTCTCAACAAGATCCTAGCAAAACAGATTCAACAACACATCTCAAAAATCAATCACCACAATCAAGTAGACCTCATCCCTAAGATGCAAACCTGGTACACACTCATAAGACCATACACATAATTAAATATATCAACAGACATAGAAACAAAAGCTACATGATTATATCTTTAGCTGCAGAAAAAGCTTTTGATAAAGTTCCAGAACACTTTCCTGATAAAAACCCTCTAACATCTAGGCATAGATGATACGTACCTCAAAAAAAAAGGGCCCATCTACAGAAAACCCACAGCCACATACTGCTAAACAAACAGAAATTGGAACCTTTTCCCCCTGAAAATGGAACAAGAAAAGGGAATGGTCACTCTCACCCCTTCCTGTTTAACATAGTTTTGGAAGTCCTAGCTAAAGGAATCATAGAAGAGAAGTCGATCAGGAGTATCCAAATACGAAAAGAGAAAGTCAAGTTATTTATCTTTGCAAATGACGTGATAGTATATCTTGAAATTTGTCTAAAACGTTCTTGCACTGTTAAAGGACCTTGGCAATATCTCAGGGTTCAAAATAAATGTGCAAAAGAAAATCACATTTCCATACACCAATAATGAACAAGCAGGAACTCAAATAAAAAGCACAAACCCTTTCAAATAGCCACAAAAAAATCAAATACCTTGGCATCTTACTAACAGAGATGTGAAAGCCTCTATGATGAACACTACAAAACATCACTCAAAGAATAAAAGATGACACAATCTTGTGGAAAAATATTCCATGCTCATGGATAAGAAGAATCAACTTTGTTAAGATGTCCATTCTACTTAATGCAATCTACGGATTTAATACAATACCCATCAAATTACTAGTAACATTCTTCAGACCTAGAAACAACAAGGTAGGAGTTCATATGAAAACATAAATGACTCAGAATAGCCAAAACAATCCTGAGCTGTTGGGTGCCAGCCATGGAGGAATACCTGAGCATTAGGGATCCAGGTGGGCTGCGGACCCTGAGACCACTAGGATGAGTTCAGGAGCTGATGGCTCATTCCCTCTTCCCTTCTTTGCTGTTTGGCACGTCCCACTAGCAGGGACTTTGTTGATCTAAGCATGAAGTTCTGAGGGGAGACAGGCATGGCTTACTTTAGGAGTCCATTGTTCCCGTTTCTCACAGACTGGGGTTTTAGACTTTAAACTTAAAATAATTCAAACTCAGGTCACTTTTGGGAGCCTTTAATAGGTACAAGCTTCTTTTAAGATTTAAAAGTATATTTGTAGAATAGTAATACATATAAAGTGCTTTTCAACCTTAATAATATAGAAAATTTATTTAGAGTTCTAGAAAGGCCAGCATTTTTTTTGGGGCTGGGCCACATTCCTAAAAGGCCCAGCCCAAACTTTGGGCGGGGCCCACATTCCTGGGGGCCCCGGCACGTATTTTGGGAACTAGGCTGCTTTCTTTTAAACCGGTTTTTACTAATTAAATAGGGTTTTTTCTACTTATTATAGAAATTAATTTATTTTATTCATAGAAATTTTTTTAGAATAGGTTTTTGCTACGTCATTTAATTATGTTAGTTCAAACATGATCAAACATGATATTTTGAGGTTTAAAAAGGATACAGCTGACTTTAGAAATTTCATTGTTTCCATTTTCTACATTTTCGGTTTTGGCTTTAATAAAATTTACAGTTTATATTTGGGTTTTATTTTTTAGAAGCTTTATTGCTGATGATAGGATTTGGAATTAGAAACTTTTATGGGAAATTAAAATAGATATATAGGATTTTAGAACAGCCATTTTGTTAAGAGACTTTTAATCAATTTTTCCCAGAAATTCCCAGTGTGATTTTTTGACGGGCCACATTCCTTAGGAACTGGTTTGGGCTATAATTAAGAGTCTCTATAGTGTAGGTAGAATTAGCATAAAATAGAAAGGAATTGGGGTTTAAGTTGGTCACTAGGTGTTGTGATGCATAAGTTTTAAAAATTATTGGTCATTGGAATATTATGATATTAGAATTGTTGTATTGCTTTTGAGGAATATTAACCAAGCATGAGGAACAGTGAGATAATTTTGGGATCCCCCTTCCTCATGCTTGAGGAAACACCTGGTGGTGGGGGACATCAAATGTTGGGGAAAAGACATGAATAGAAACTTCTCAAAAGAAGATATATGGGCAGCCAACAGACACATGAAAAAGTGCTCAGCTACCCTCAGCAACAGAGAAATGCAAATAGAAAAGCCATTGAGATATCACCTAACCCCAGTGAGAATGGCTCTCATTAATGAAACAAACAGCAACAGATGCTGGCTAAGATGTGGAGAAAATGGAATGCTTCTACACTGATGGTGGGAATGCAAACTAGTGCACCAAAAAGACCGTGTGGTGATTTATGAAAGAACTAGAAAT
Source organism: Cephalopachus bancanus (assembly GCA_027257055.1). Taxonomy (NCBI): domain Eukaryota; kingdom Metazoa; phylum Chordata; class Mammalia; order Primates; family Tarsiidae; genus Cephalopachus; species Cephalopachus bancanus. The sequence goes on from JAPVLO010003879.1 coordinate 14,194, forward strand.
TGACCTTCCATAAGACCCAGCAATTCCCCTGTTTGAAATATACTCAGAGGAACTCAAATCATTCTACAAAAAAAGATACCTGCACATATATGCTGCAGCAGCTCTATTCAAAATAGTAAAAACATGCAACCCACTATGCTGCCGTCAAAATTGGACTGGATTAAAAAATATGGTAGATATACACAATGGAATATTATGCAACCATAATAAAGTACAAACATATGGACTTCACAACAACATGGATCGATTTAGTGTCAATCATATAAAGAGATAGATCACAGAATCAAAGAACAGAGTACCATAAGTTCTCACCCATAAGCAAACCTTGAACAATTATCATAATACTATAAGAAAGGGATTGGCTGTAGTTGGGAAAATTTTCAAGAGAGGGGTGGGGGTGGCAGTTGAGTGAAACTGCAGGGGGAGGGGCACATCTCATCAACAAGGGTACCTGCAAATCAACATTTGTATACCTAATCCTGAATTATACCCAGATTATTTTATAAAAAATAAAAAAAAATAAAAAAAAAATGTACTCCAGGCAATTGAGAAAGGTGGAATTCTCCTTAAATCATTTTATGAAGTTTAAAATCACAATGATACACAAACCAGGTAAAGATCTAACAAAGAGAACTACAAGCCAATATTTGATGAACATAGATGCAACAATTCTCAACAAGACTCTACCCAAAATTTTATCCAACAACACATCTCAAAAAGCAGGCATCACCTCCGTGTGCATGGATGTTTCATATTCAGGAAGACTTTAGGTCCCAAATTTAAATAACCCAAAATGAAAATACAAGAAACCCCATGATTATGTTATTAGATGTGAAGAAATATTTCAATACAATCCTGCATTCCCCGCTTGATAAAAACCCATGAACAAATAATCACAGAGGCAGCATACCTCAAAATAGTAAGAACCATCTATGAAAACCCACAGCCAAATATTGCTATATAGACAGAAATGGAAGCACTTCCCCTGACACCTGGAAAAAGAAAAAGTTTCCCACTCTCACTCCTACTGTTCAACATAGGTTGAAATCCTAGTTAGAGCAATCAGATAAATGAAGAACTTTAGGGAAACAGGAAAAGAGGAAATTATGTTATCCCTCTTTGCTGATGATAAACATCATTTTGTTTTTAAAAAAACCCCGAGAATCTGTCAAGGGAAACCCGCTTGCATTTATAAAGAATTTTGTCAATGTCTCAAGGGGATAAAATAAATGTGGAAAAGTCGTCTTATTCTTGTCTCATTTTAACACAAAACAACATGAAGAGGATCAAATAAAAACAAATCCCAGCCGGCTCGGGCTCAGCCGTAATCCGCCCTTGGGAGGCTGAGGTGAGTGGATTGCCCGACCCGCGGTTCGAACCCGCCTGGGCAGGAGACCTCATCTCTACAATAAATAAAAAAACAGCCGGCGTGGTAAGCATCCGTATTCCGCTACTGGAAGCTGAGGCGGAAGGATCGCCGGAGCCCACATCAGGCTGCAGGGCGGGAGCGCCACTGCCTCCCGTCTGGTGACAGAGTGAGACTCCAACTCAAAAAAAAAAAAACAAAATCCATTCAAATAGGCAAACACAAGATAACATACTCAGAATTTTCTTAACTGGGTGACTGAAATGTCTTTACAATAAAAACTACAACAAACTGCTCAAAGAAATCAAAGAAGTCAAGCAAAAGGAAAAAATTCCCCTGCTCATGGGTTGGAAGAATCAACATTGTTAAGATGTTCATACTATCAAAGTAAATCTAAATATTCCACTAGTCCCATTAAATCCCCCAAAATCATTCTTCTCTTGAAAAGCAATACACAAATTTTTAAGGAAACATAAATGAACATGAAAAGCCCCAACAATCTTCAGCAAAAGAAACCAAGTGGGAGGTATCTCATATTTTAGACTTTAAATTTTATTATAAGTTTACAATAATCCAAAACAATCTGGCATTGCTACAAGAATAGGCATGTAGATTAAAGGAAGAAATAGTGATTCTGAAAGTAAACCTCAATTTTTCAACAAACTCATTTTTGACAGAGCTTCCAGCAACAATCACTGGGGAAAAAGATAACCTATTCAGTAAATGGTGTTAGGAATACGGCTGACCAGGTGCAGAAGATTTAAACAGGAACCCTACCTATTACCATACACAAAAATCAACTCTAGGTGGATCACAGCATAAACATAATCCTTTTTAAAAATAAGAATCACAAAAATGCAGGAGACACTCTTAAGAAATTGGAATAGGCAACAAATTTCTGGACAAAACCCCAATAGTCCATGTGAGAAAATATATGATATTCAATGGGACCTTACCAAACTGAAAAGCATCTTCAAAACAAAATAAGCCATCAGGGGAGTGGAGAGACAGTCGAAAAGTGTTTTAAAATTGCATATATAATCAAGGCCCAACAGCCAATATCTACAATAAACTCAAACATGCTCTGGCAAAAAACAAACAACCAAAAGGGGGCCCTTAAAAAGTAGGCAAATATGTAAACAGACACTTATCAAAAGAAATCATAAAGGCAGCCAACAGACACATGAAAAAGTGCTCAACCTCATTAATCATCAGATAAATGCAGATCAAAACCACAATGAGATACAACATAACTCCAGTAAGAATGGTCATAATTAATAAAACAAACAAACAAACAAAAACAGATGCTGGTGAGGATGCAGCAAAAAAGGAATGCTTGTACACTGTCAGTGGGAATATAACCTAGTTCAATCTTTGTATAAAACAGTGTGTTGATTACTAATATAATTTGAAATTGATCTTTAATATACCCCTTCTTTATCCCTACTGCTCTTGAAGGTACTAAAATCATTCTATGAAAAAAAATAACTATGCATGCATGTATCTTGTGGCACTACTGACAATAAAAAAACAAACAAACATAGATCTCACCTTGCTGTCCCATGGAAATTGGACTGGAGAAAAAAGTTGTACATATACATGATGGAATATCATGCAACCATAAATAAGAACAGAATTATGCACTTCACAGCAACTTGGATGAATTTAGAGTTTATAAAAACTCAGTGATATATCAAGAACAAACAATTGTTTGTGCCACATGTTCTCACTCATAAGCAGACTTTGAAAATTTATCTTAATATTATAAGAAAGAGACTGGTAGTAGCTGGGAAAATGCCGGGAGGGGCTTAACATCAATAAAGGCACTTGATTTCAAACCAGGCAAAGTTAGGACAAAATTGGAACCCAGACTTTACCTATATGACAATCACTTGTATATCTAATCCTAATTACATCTCACAAATTTAAAAAAAAAAAATATAAAAATTGAAAAGAAAACATATAAATTTAAAAAAGGAATTCAGACAAGAAATGAAGAAAAGAGAATGAAGAAAAGAGTGAATTTAGAGAAACTGGAAGCCAGATGTTTGAAGGGGTTAGAACTTTTGTGCTCAGGTCATTTTAAAGAGTAGAAATATAAGGTGTTCAAAGAGATAGCTGTTCTCAGAATAAAACGTCAGTTCATTTGAGTGTGGTGATGATGAATATGTAGATTTTCTCTGCCCTGATTTTTTTGTTATTCTTTCAGTCCTCTTGGAATTACAATCTTGAACATAGTAGAAGGGTAGAAAACAAACCACTGGGAATTATTCAGAAATGGTGTAGGTAATGATTTGGACATAATTACATTTAGATTATGGAAATTTCGCTATTGAAAACTTTCATGTCAATATCTCTCCACATTGTAGTATAAAAATTGTCACTGTCAGTCGGGCTCGGTGGCTCAGCCTGTAATCCTGTGCCTTGGGAGGCTGAGGTGAGTGGATTGCCTGAACTCGTGGGCAACTTGGCGAGATCTCATCTCTACTATAAATGAAAAACTTAGCCGGGCATGGTAGCGTGCGCCTGTAGTTCCAGCTACTTGGAAGGCTGAGGCAGAAGGATCGCTGGAGTCCAGCAGGTCGAGGTTGCGGTGGCCCGTCTGGATGACTGAGTGAGACTCTAACTCAAAAAAACCCAAAACAAAAACAAATTGTCATTGTCATTGAAATATTCTTGTTATTTCTATCAGACGGTATCCATATGGGCATGTGTGTAGTCCTGTTCTTGGATGTAGAGAGACAATCTGCTAGGCATTTTCGCTCCTTCAAAGATAATTTCAGAGGAATCTTTCACCCCCTACATGTCTATTTTCATATCTGAGTGTAACCCTTAGAGTGAAGTCACCATGTCCACATATGATGGGTGCCAGCTGTAAATGAAACTGACATGTTGGGTTTATATGTTTAAAATTAAGTTAATCAACTAACTGGTTACACGAGCTATTGAATTATCCAGACCTGGAAAATATCACCTAAAGGATTCTAATATTGGTAAACTGTTATTTTTTTTCTGTTATATTATCAATTAAAGCTTTTTAAAAATTTCACTTTTTGCTGAAATAGTCTGGCATAATATACTGTGGGCTTTACTCAGATAATATGTATCAGATGATTTCAAATGAACATTATTTGTATTTCCATATTAAGAAAATCTACCTGATTTACAATAGTTGGTTACTATCTTAAATAAATAATTTGAAAAATAAAAAAGAGACTGCAAGTGTTGATTCTTGGTCAAGTGTAACCAATCAACCATAAAGTCCTGGGAAAACTCTAAAGATGGTGCATAGCCAGGAACCAAGGCCAAATGTGTCCTTTTGAACATGTTTAGGCAAAGATGCTCTAACTTCCACCCATCAGTAAAATTTAATTTATTTTATTTACAGTGTGACTATTTTCCTTATATCTTCACATAATTCTGCGACAATTCTAAAGCCCTTTTTGTTGACAAAGAATTGCTTTGTGTTTCCAACCTATGAAATACCAACTTATTACAGAAATTGTTATAAAAATTTTGTAATGCATTACTGATATCAAATACTGCATCTTTATGACTTTTCACAATCTTCAACACGTGTAAAAATTGGCATTCTTATATCAAAACTGTCAAATTTTAAGGAATACTTGAATCCCCTTGGTCAATTGTACTCTAATCACACCATGGCATTTTGATCCACTCCTTCAAGGACACTTGCATTATTACCCTGTGACTCAGTAACTGCAGGCCAATACGGTTATACATTTTATCACCAATACTATCAACCATCCTATTTATTTAGATGTGGCAAAAA
>JAPVLO010003880.1:0-19246 GCA_027257055.1 Cephalopachus bancanus
AACTGAAGGCAGAGAATGGGCAAGATAAAGGGTCACCCTCAAGGGACTGCAATTGTGGAGGGCTCACTTCCTCATGGAGGCTTTTTTCCCAAGAACTGTGCCAGGAACTCACAGAGGATCTCAGAGAACCCTGAGAACAACCCCTGCAGAGACAGCTGAGGGGAAGTATTACTACATTACACAGAGAAATAAATAAGTAAAACTACAAAAGTCTATTATATTATAGAATTTGGTTACAGTGCACTCATGAATACTGTCTAATGTATAAATCAATATTAAAACAATAACAACTTATCTAGGTCACAGATACTGAGTAATGGAGCCCCTGTTTCACCAGCTATACCTACAACTGACTGGACAACAGACTGACCTCAGGAACTTTCTCCTGATGAGGGATCACCCACCATGCCCTGCAGAAGGTGAAAACTGAGTGCCTTCCTGTCCCTGCCTCATTTTGTGACTACAGGGTGTAACTGTAATGCCTATTACTCTTAAGTCTTCACCCAATTTAAGCATGGGATGCAGGTAGCAAGTATGTTTACTTATCACACATGCAAACAATCTCTTTTCATGAGTCCTGATATCTAATCCATGTTGAGTATGGATACTTGGCCAATCCATTCATTCATAATTCCTTTCTCATCTTTCCCTCCCTTGAAGCACCTGCTAAAGTCTCTGTGGGAAGCTATGCTCCCCAGACTGTTAGGATGGCATCCTGCATTCTGCAACCCTTTATAAGAAAACAAATCCCTCTCTAAAGTTATAAACTGTGGAATGGTCCAGTTGACAGCACAAGCTGGTGGAAAAAATTGTTGCTGGGGTAATTGTTGGTGGGTGGGGTGTGGTGTGATGCTCCATGGTTTCTTTGACCTGCCACAGAAAAGCATTTCAGAGTGTATCCAGTACAGTTTTTTTTTTTTTTTTTTTTTGAGTTGGAGTCTCACTCTGTCGCCCAGACTGGAGTGCAGTGGCCGCTTCCGGCCACCGCAACCTCGACCTGCTGGGCTCCGGCGATCCTTCCTCCTCAGCCTTCCAAGTAGCTGGAATTACAGGCATGCGCTACCATGCCCGGCTGATTTTTTGATTTATTGTAGAGATGAGGTCTCCCTGCCCAGGTGGGTCTCGAACCCGTGGGCTCAGGCAATCCACTCACCTCAGCCTCCCAAAGGCGCGGGATTACAGGCTGAGCCACCGAGCCCGGCTTCCAGTACAGTTTTAAAACAGAATTTATTAGAGAGAGACAGAGCCAGACACACACACACACACACACACACGTGAGAGAGAGAGAGAGAGAGAGAGAGAGAGAGAGAGAGAGAGAGAGAGAGAGAGAAACATGTCCCACAGGCACAGCCATCTTAAGAGAAAGACCATGCCTTTGCTTTTGACAAGAAGGTTGATCTACCTGTGCAATGATCAAGGGTGGGGTGCAGGTATCTGGTTCGAGTTTGGATTATCCTCTCTCCACCTTTGATGAGCTAAGGGGTGGATTTTTCCTGAACATGCATTTGCTTTTGGCAGGGGACTTGACAGATTTGTCACTATGAGTGTAGAGAGGACAGCTGTGGACAAGTGTGAGGTGAGAGCTCCCAGGGCCCCACACACTACACTTTTGTGGACTTCATCTCCAGAAACCCCCAAGTACTTGAGGTGACAATACAAGTAGGCTTCTTAAAATGTCTGCCATCAGGAGATCTTATTTCTAAGAAATACGATAGAAACATTCTTTAGACAGAACCCACAGGGCAAAGGCTTTCCCAGAATTTTAACCTATGTGAAGATAGGAGATTCTTCCATTGCCAGATTGGTTCCTCCCAGCCCTACTCTGTCATGCAAAAAGGTACAGTTAAATGCACAACTGGGGATATCCCGGGTATCCGGTTTGAGTTTGGATATCCCAGGGATGCTGTGGCCAGGAAGGGGAGTAGAGAAAAGGAGGAAACCAGATTCACCACTGGAAACACTGGTGAGGTTGCAGCCCAGCGGAAGAAGATGTCTAAGTCCCTCCGATTCCATTGGAAGGACATGAAATACTCCCCTAACCCACACATTAACTCCTCACCAGTATAATTAACCTGGATTAGAAATAAGCATGTGGCAATGCACAGACTTCATCTGAGGAGAGGTTAGGAAACCCAAAGTAAATGGAACAGAAAATTCAACAACAGAAGAGCACTCTGAAGCCCCTGACACCAACAACTTCCAGACCAAGGGCAGGACCCTACCTTACTAGCCTCAGATTCATTTAACACGGGGCATCTGCAGGGTTTCCAGGTGAGAACAGATGAGTCCACTGTGCATGCACTTCCCAAGTCTTAACTTGTATCCTGTGTTCCTGAAGTCTGTTTTCAAAAGAAAGTCACATACCCAGGCCTGGTGTCAGTGTGAGGGACGCACTTCTAATGGGCTAGACACTAGGAAGAAGGGAAAAGTGGGTACCCATTACTGTAAAAATAAGCCACTGTGTGTGTGTGTGTGTGTGTGTGTGTGTGTGTGTGTGTGTGTGTGTGTGTGTGTGTGAGAGAGAGAGAGAGAGAGAGAGAGAGAGAGAGTATTTGACTGGGGTGGTGAGAGGCTTTAGGCCATGGGGGGCTGTCTGTGAAGGAGCTATATGATGTGACCTTTACTCGAAGATTCCAAAGATATAAAGTGCTCCCCCAGCTTCCCTGAAATTTCCTGGACTCTTCATTTGTCTTGACTGTATCTGTGCATCTGGCAACCTCAGGGACAGGCTCGCTGGACATTTCACAAGGCCTTTGCTTGAGGGCCACCATGCAGGGTTTTGTAAGGTCAATTTGCTATTTCAAGAAATGGTATAAAAATTGAACTGTGTCACTGAAGGAACATTCTGAACCGAGGCACACCCACATCATACTGTGCTAGAGACCTTGACGGGAACATGCTTTGTGAGCCTCGAGAGAACCTCCTTGCAGTGTGGGACTGGGGTGCGGGGGGCACGCAGGATCCGCCCAGCACAGCCTCCCGTCCTGGAACAAGTGCACCAGAGGAGGGGGAGCGGTTTCTTCTCAGGGCCTGGGCCTTCCTTCTTTAAAAGTAAAAATGCTATAAAAAGAAGAAAAAATAAGAATTTAGCAAAGACTGCAGATGTGTCCTTAAGTGTCCTATTCCATAGGGAGCGCTTATCAAAACCGACACACTAACAAGAACTGCATCTTAAAATAGAAAGTCTTGGTGCTTTAAGATATATATATTAATAGTTAGAGAATAAGAACATGGATGATTTTATGAATTTAAATACCCAAAGACAAACTTATCCCAGCATTTAAACTCGTTGAGAGAATTTTGAGGTAGTCAGTCTGTCATTAGAACAAAGGATCACTTTTTTTTATAATTGATATTTTTTATTATGATATTGTGGGGTACAGTTAAGGGTTAGGTATACAAATATACTTCGTTCAGGCACCCTTGTTGATAAAAGGTGTCTCCCTGTCCCCAGACAGATGTATACTACCATTAATCCCATCTCCCTTCCCCTCCCCCCCATAGTTTCCCACCACTATCAGTCATTTTCTTATGGTAATACATTGGGTGATCAAGGTCAACTATATGAGTGAGAACATGTGGTACTCAGATCTTTGTTTCTGTGAGAGGTCACTCAGTATTATAGATTCTAGTTCCATCCAGGTTGCTGCGAAATTCATGATTTTGTTCTTTTTTTATGGCTGCGTAGTATTCATCACGTATATGTACCACATTTTAAAAATCCAGTCCTCTTCTACATTGTTGGTGGGAGTGTAAACTAGTGCAACCTCTGTGGAAAGCAGTGTGGTGATTCCTAAAAGCTCTGAACATCAACCTCCCATATGACCCTGCAATCCCCCTACTGGGAATATACCCTAAAGAACTCAAATCGCTCTATCAAAAAGATACCTGCACACGAATGTTTATTGCAGCATTGTTCACAATAGCAAGAACCTGGAAGCAACCATGCTGCCCATCAAAAAAGGATCACTTTGAGAACCTTGTCCTGTGGGATTGGTTTTGTGGTGGTGAAGATCTGTCATTACAAAGTTCTGGCCATGCTAGTAGGCAGACATCATTAAACAAGAATGAGGACTGGAGCCTCGACATACTGGCCCAGGTATCATCTACCTTCTCTTTGTTATGCAGGATCAGTTCTTGGGTTATAAAATAGTCTACCTCATTAATATGCAGATAAACGGAGGGCTACTGAGGTAAATACAGATATGTCTGTGCACTGAGAGCATCGCTAACATCAATCATCCCTCCTCTAGAGAAGGAGTGCACGACTCTTCTTGAGAGCACAACTCCTCATCATGGACTGGAGCTGGAGGACCCTCTTCTTGGTGGCAGCAGCTACAGGAAAGGGGTTCTCCGGTCCCAAAGCTGAAGTGAAGACTGGGACCAGTCAAGAGAGATTTTATTCACTCCCATCTCCCCTCCACAGTTGCCCATTCCCAGGTCTAGCTGGTGCAGTCTGGGGCTGAGGTGAGGAAGCCTGAGAAGGTCTTCTGCAAGGTTTCCAGATACACCTTCACCAGCTATGCTATGCACTGGGTGACAGGTCCCTGGACAAGGCCTTGAGTGGATGGGAAGGGTCTACACCAATACTGGTAGCACAAGCTACACATGGTAGAGTCACCACGACCAGGGACATGTCCATGAGCACAGCTTGCATGGAGCTAAGCAGTCTGAGCCCTGAGGACACGGCCGTGTAGTACTGTGTGAGAGACACAGTGTGAAAACCCACGTCCTAAGAGTGTTAGAAACCCGAGGGAAAAGGCAGCTGTGCTGGGCCGAGGGGATGACAGGAGATAAGAGATAGTAGGGTGTGTAGAAAATGGTGTTATGTAACTGAGGAAAAGATCAATAGAAACATGTATGGAACCTGATTATGCAAGAATTATTCCATTCAATAAACACCTTTTAAACGAGCTTCACAGACCAGGGAAGGCAATAACCAATAACACTTACACAAAAATTCTTATGAAGATGTTTGGGTGACATGAGTTTTCAGACAAGATGGATAAATCATTGGGGACAAAATGGGTTGATCGCATGGTGAAGCTTAGTATAACTCCTAATAAATAGGCACAATGTCTTCCTAAATATCTCTGCCTCTCTTTACATAAAACTGTTAGGCACTATTCAGGATCACAGGAAATTTGAGCAGAAGGCACAGTGTCCCCACATACCACTTTCCTACACATGTACAGCTTTCCTCACAATCAGCATTCTGCACCAGAGTCATCAATATCTTTCAGTGGTTAAAGCTACATTTACACATTAATTGTTTGCTTTCCCATGTTCCTTTGAAACAATAAGTGTAAATTAACTGGGAACACTACTGGTTCTTCAAGTGGGTGACTGGGAATGATGCCAGATACAGACAATGCGGATGGAACTGTTATTTGCACTTTTATTCCAGGATTTATAAAATGTATATTGATTTACAGCTCATCTGAATCCTGGTTTACTATGCCCCTTCTCACAGGGTGAGGTCTCCAGCCTTTTGAGGCAGGTTCAGGTTGCTTAAACACCAGCAGCTTCTGGTAAGTCCCATGATGGATCTCCTTTAAGAGAAGTGGAGACCTTGGTCATGAGTGATGTCATATGTGATGTCCTGTAGTTGGATCAGATGCACTGCAAGTTCCTGGAAAGTTGTTCTAAACTAGGCTCATTTGGGCAGGAAAGATAACACATGCATTGCATCTGGACAGAAACAAGAGCTTCCCCTAAGCAAGTGAGTTGGCACCTGAAGGCCTCCCTCTACGGAGTCCACACTGGTCTCTCCTGGCTACACATTTGCCAGAGGTATGAGCCTGAGTGGACTTGGAGGGAGAGAGCCCCACTGGAGTCACCGGTGATGGGCGTGCCTGTCATCCACCATCTGAGCAATTTCATCTGCTCGATTGTCAGTGCCAGCCCCTTGGTGGGTGAAAACTGAAAGATAACAAGATGCACAGAAACATCCTCCCTTGATTATCCGCTACTACATGTGCACAGATAAGTTGTGTTCCAGAACAAGATAGGCGTCTACCGGTATATACAAAACTTAAGTATATTCTCAGTATTGTCCAGACACTGCCACATGGCTTGTGTGACAGGAACACTAAATTAGAAATGATTAACAAATAACTTAAGGCTGAGGGTGGTCAAGATAATGGGTCACCCTCTGGGACTACACATGCAGAGTGGAGGGCTCACTTCCTCATGCAGGCTTTTGTTCCAGGAACTGTGCCAGGAACTCCCAGAAGGTCTCAGAGAACCTCAAGAACACCCTCCAGGGTGACAGCTGAGGGAAGTATTATTAAATTACAGAAAACAAAATTATAAAAGCTGACTCCATTATCAGTTTAGTTAAAATGCATCTATAAATTCTGTCAGGTGCATAAATCCACCTTATAAGAAAGGATTTCCTGATATCTGTCTGTGTGATTTCTGAACAGACACCCAAGGTCCTTTTTTCATGGGGAACGCCTCAGGTTGAACATCTCTTTGTGAGTGACATCCCCTAGGCTTCCTCTGTCCCCTACACGTTCCTGTGTCTCGTTTTCCTCAGGGGAACAAGGTGAGAGAAGGTCAGGCAATCAATCATGTGCGTTCTTGTGTTTCTCTCCTTCTCCAAACAGAAGATGTGAGTGCATCACAACGCAGGTTTTTGGCAAGTGAAAGGTAGCAAAGAAAGGCACCAGATTTCAGCAGCTAATACAGCCCAGGACCACCAAAACAATCACTATCACCTCCTCATTTTTTTATCCAGTCCAGTTTTGATGGGCAACATGCTTGGTTCCATGTTTTTGCTATTGTGAATAGAGCTGCAACAAGCATACGTGTGCAGGTATCTTTTTCATAGGATAATTTAAGTTCCTCCAGGTATATTCCCATTAGGAGAATTGCTGAGTCATATGGAAGGTCAATTTCTAGTTCTTTCAGAAATCTCCAGACAGTTTTCCAGACTAATTTCCAATTAGTCTCAGGGCATCTCTTGACTGTGCTCCAGACTAATTTCCAATTAGTCTCAGGGTATCTCTTGAGTGATTTTATTAGAAACCAACCCGCAAGAAGCTTTCTTGACAAGCACTGAACCAAGCTCCCATCCTGAGGTGACTCATTTATTGTTCTTTATAAAGAAACTGGAAAGTGGAACACACTGCATTGTTCCTGGTCTTACAAGTTTATTAGTCCCTTTTACTTGTTCTAATTTGTGGTTCACTCAATCAACTCTGCTCTCCCTAGTATGAGTAGCATTCTCAATACCAAATATAGTTGATAATTTTCTGTCTTATTTTATACAAGTTCTTATAGCTCGAGCCCTCACTGGCCACTTTCTTTTTTTAAAATTTGTTTATTTATTATAAAGATGTGGGGTGCAATTCAGGGTCAGGTATACAAACATTGATCATGCAGGTACCCTCGTTGATGAGGTGTGCCCCTCCCTCCCCTAGCACTTTCCCTCAACTGCCAGCCACATCCCCCCACCCTGACAGTTTTCCACTACTGCCAATCGCTTTCTTATAGCATTATAATTGTTCAAGGTCACCTTGTGAGTGAGAATATATGGAACTCGGTTCTTTGTTTCTGTGATAGATCACTGAGTATGATAGACTCCAAGTCCATCCAAGTTGCTGCAAAGTCCATATATTTGTCCTTTTTTATGGCTGCATAATATTCCATTGTCTATATGTACCGCATTTTTTTATTCAGTCCAGCTTCGATGGGCAACATGGTTGGTTCCATGTTTTTGCTATTGTGAATAGAGCTGCAACAAACATACGTGTGCAGATATCTTTTCCATAGGATAATTTGAGTTCCTCCAGGTATATTCCCAATAGGGGAATTGCTGGGTCATGTGGAAAGTCAATTTCTAGTTCTTTCAGAAATCTCCAGACTGTTTTCCAGAGAAGTTGTACAAGTTTGCATTCCCACCAGCAGTGTGGAAGCGTTCCTTTTTCTCCACATCCTCGCCAGCATCTGTTGTTTGTTTTAATAATGATGGACATTCTTACAGGGGTTAGGTGGTATCTCAATGTGGTTTTAGTTTGCATTTCTCTGATGATGAGTGAGACTGAGCACTTTTTCATGTGTCTGTTGGCTGCCTGTATGTCTTCTTTTGAGAAGTGTCTATTCATGTCTTTTGCCCACTTTTTAAAGGGGCTATCTGTTTTTTTCCCTTCAGTATGTTTGAGTTTCTTGTAGATTCTAGATGTTAGGCCTTTGTCAGATATACAGTTGACAAATATTTATTCCCATTCTGTGGGGTGTCTCCCTGCTCTCTTGATGGTTTCTTTTGCTTTGCAGAAGCTCATTAATTTTATGAGGTCCCATTTATCTATCTTTTTTCTTCAGGTATTGGCCTTTAGGGTTCTGGATAGGAATTTGTTGCCAGTTCCAATTTCCATAAGAATGTCTCCTGCATTTTCTAAGGTTCTTATAGTCTGAGGTTTTACGTTTAGATCTTTGATCCATTTAGAGTTAATTTTTGTGTATGGTGATAGGCAGGGGTCTTGTTTAAGTCTTCCGCATGTGGTCAGCCAGTTTTCCCAGCACCATTTACTGAATAGATTTTCCTTTCCCCAATAGTTTTTGTTGGAGGCTTTATCAAAGATGAGTTGGTTGAGGAATTAAGGTTTTGCTTCTGGAATCTCTATCCTGTTCCATTGTTCTATGTGCCTATTTTTAATACCAATACCAAGCTGTTTTGGTTACTGTAGCTTTATAATAGAGTTTGAAGTCTGGGAGTGTGATACCTCCTGCTTTGCTTCTCTTGCTCAGGATTGTTTTGGGTATTTGTGGTCGTTTATGTTTCCATATGAATTTCTGTATTGTCGTTTCCAGATCTGAGAAGAATGATGTTGGTAACTTAATGGGTATTGCGTTGAATCTGTAGATTGCCTTTGGTAGGATGGACATCTTAACAATGTTGACTCTTCCTATCCATGAGCATGGGATATTTTTCCATTTGTTTGTGTCTTCTTGGATTTATTTGAGCAGTGTTTTGTAATTCTCATTGTAAAAGTCTTTCACTTCTCTGGTTAGAAAGATGCTGAGGTATTTCATTTTTTTGGTGGCTATTGTGAAAGGGATTGTGCTTTTTATTTGGGTCTCTGCCTGCTTGTTGTTGTTATATAAGAATACAACTTTTTGTGCCTTTAATTTGTACCCTGAGATTTTGCCAAAGTCCTTTATTAGTGTCAGCAGGTTTTTGACAGATTTTCTTGGATTTTCAAGGTATAGGATCATATTATCAGCAAAGTGGGCTAACTTGACTTCCTCTTTTCCTATTTGGATACCCTGATTTCCTTCTCTTGTCTAATTGCCTGGGCTAGGACTTCCAACACAATATTGAACAAGAGGGGTGAGAGTGGACATCCTTGTTTGTTCCAGTTTTCAGGGGAAATGTTTCTAGTTTTTGTCCATTTAGCAATATGTTAGCTGTGGGTTTGTCATAGATGGCACTTACTATTTTGAGGTATGTTCCTTCTATGCCTAGGTGTTTGAGGGTTTTTTTTTTTATCAAGAAAGGATGTTGAATTTTATCAAAAGTTTTTTCTGCATCTAATGAGATGATCATGTGGTTCATGTTTTTACATCTGTTGATGCATTTAATTACATTTCTGGTCTTGCGAATGTTGAACCAGCCCTGCATCCTGGGGATGAAGCCTACTTGGTCATGGAGGATGATTTTTGAGATAGGCTTTTGGATCTGATTTGCTAGAATTTTGTTGATGATTTTTGCATCTATGTTCATAAGGGATATTGACCTGTAGTTTTCTTTGTTGCATTTTTACCTGGTTTGGGTATCAGTGTAATGTTGGCTTTGTAAAATGCTTTGGGGAGAATTCCATCTTTCTCAATTGCCTGGAATATTTTCAATAAGATTGATATTAGCTCTTCCTTGTATGTTTTGCAGAATTCTGCTGGAAATCCATCTGGTCCAAGGTTTTTTTTTTGTAGGCAGTTTTCTTATGACAGAGTCAATTTCCTGGGTTGTTATTGGTCTATTCAGTGTCTCGATGTCTTCTTGTTTCAACTTGGGTTGGTTGTGTGATGTCCGAAACTCTTCCATTTCATCTAGGTTATCAAGTTTATTTCCATATATGTGTACATAGTAATCTCTGATAATATTTTGTATTGCTTCAGGGTCAGTTGTGATTTGATCTTTTGTATTTCTCATTGTGTTTATTTGCACTCTTTCTCTCTTTTTCTTGGTCATTCTGGCTAGGGGCCCATCAATCTTGTTAATTTTTTCAAAGAACCAGCTTTTTGTTTTGTTGATATCTTCTATGATATTTTTGTCTTCTATGTTTTGTATTTGTGCTCTTATTTTTGTGATTTGGATTCTTCTGCTAAATTTGGGGTTTTGGTGGTCTTCTCTTTCCAGCTCCCTCAAGTGGTTTGTTAGGCTTTCCACTTGTGATCTTTCCATTTTCTTGATGTGTGCTCGCAGAGATTTAAATTCTCCTCTTAAAACTGATTTCATAGCATCTCAGAGGTTTTGGTAAGATGTTTCTTCATTTTCATTTGTTTCCAGGAATCTTTCAATTCCTTCTTTGATTTCAGTGTTGACCCAGTCCTTGTTCAGCATCATGCTGTTTAGTGCCCATGTCTTTGTGGGTTTGGGGGAAAATTTGTTGGTGTCGATATTTATTTTTATTCCACTGTGGTCTGAAAAGGTGCACAGCAAGATTTCAATCTTAAGAAATTTGTTTACGTTTGATTTATGCTCACTGGCCACTTTCAATGTGTGAAATCAATTCTTCACATTACATGGCATCTATATTTACATCTTATTCTCTCTCTTCAATGTTTCCTCCTCATCTGACTGATATTTACTTGTATAATGTGGAGCGCCTCAGCCCTAGCATGGCGCCTGAAGCAGCCAGACCACAAGACAAAACAAGCCCTGATAAGGCAACTAAAGGATATCAGCATACAATCCTCTCTTACGGCCGTGCCGCGTTACCTTAATTGATTGGCAGAGATACTAGATTTAAGGTCCCGAATAGGAGAAAGAGAGAGAAGAACGATGTAGTAACCTGGGATTAAAGCAGCTTGCAGAAGAATCGTGTGAGAGTCGTTATTGAAAGCGACAAGTGGTGGCCCGTACGGGGAACTCAAAGAAGCCGAAATCCTTGGATTCAGAACTGCAGCTGCTCAGGGCAGTCGACTGGTATGTAGATCCTACAAGGGAGGGAAAAAACTAGAAAGGTCCTCGGTAAAGAGGCGATTTAAGAAGGTCCTCGGTAAAGAGGCGATTTGGGAAGGTCCTCGGCAAAGAGGCGATTTGGGAAGGTCCTCGGTAAAGAGGCGATTTAAGAAGGTCCTCGGTAAAGAGGCGATTTGGGAAGGTCCTCGGCAAAGAGGCGATTTGGGAAGGTCCTCGGCAAAGAGGCGATTTGGGAAGGTCCTCGGCAAAGAGGCGATTTAAGAAGGTCCTCGGTAAAGAGGCGATTTGGGAAGGTCCTCGGCAAAGAGGCGATTTGGGAAGGTCCTCGGCAAAGAGGCGATTTGGGAAGGTCCTCGGCAAAGAGGCGATTTGGGAAGGTCCTCGGCAAAGAGGCGATTTGGGAAGGTCCTCGGCAAAGAGGCGATTTAAGAAGGTCCTCGGCAAAGAGGCGATTTGGGAAGGTCCTCGGCAAAGAGGCGATTTGGGAAGGTCCTCGGTAAAGAGGCGATTTAAGAAGGTCCTCGGTAAAGAGGCGATTTGGGAAGGTCCTCGGCAAAGAGGCGATTTGGGAAGGTCCTCGGCAAAGAGGCGATTTGGGAAGGTCCTCGGCAAAGAGGCGATTTGGGAAGGTCCTTGGTAAAGAGGCGATTTGGGAAGGTCCTCGGTAAAGAGGCGATCTAAAAGGGTCCTCGGTGTAGAGGTGATCCCCTTTTTGCTAACATGGGCACTACTTCCTCTCACCCGCTTTTTCAGGCTCTTAAAACTCTCCTAAGAACAAAAGGACTAAAATTAAGGGATAAAACCTTGACTGATTTTATCACACAGGTAGACGAGATTGCACCGTGGTTTGCCGTTTCGGGGAATCTCACAGTGGGTAGTTGGGACAAAGTGGGGCAGGATATTGACCGCGCTCGAGAGCTAGGAGAGGTGGCAGGCGGGGTCCAGCCCCTTTGGAGACTGGTTCGTGCCTGTTTGGAAGATCAAAAGTGCATGCAAACAGTCGAGCAAGGCCAAGCAGCGCTTGACCAAATAAAAGAGGAACGATCAACTTCCTCAAGAGGGAACAGCGAGGCAGCCTCTGACTCAGAACTGGAGTCAGATGAGGAACTTAGAGATCTCGTGACTCGAGTTGAAAAGTTAGAACTCAGTCGGGGCCGCGCCCGAGATAAGGGCGGATCCTCTGTCCCTGGGTCGGTAGGAGTTCCTCCCCCGTATAATCCTTCTGCGCCTCCCGGAAAAGGAGGCGCTTCTTTCAACAATGAAGTGTGGAGGGAGGTCCACGCCAGCGGCACATTGCAAACTTTTCCGGTGTTCATGGATAATGCAGGGAACCGGTACCATGAGCCATTAGATTTCAAAACAGTAAAAAACCTCGCGGAGGCCGTACGAACGTACGGGCTCACTGCTGCCTTCACGACAGCAATGGTGGAGGCACTAGACCAGTTCGCCATGACCCCCGGAGACTGGCAGAGATTAGTGAAGGCTTGCATGAACCCGGGACAATATTTAAATTGGAAGGCCTATTACATAGAATTGGCTAATGAGCAGGCAGCAAGAAACCGGGCGGCGGGTAACGGGGCTTGGGACGTTGATATGCTGTTGGGGCAGGGCCGTTTTGCTAACCAACAGGCTTTTACACAAGTGATTAAGGCCTTGGAGGCTCAGGGCCTCTATATTTCTCCTGATAAGATCCAGAAAAACAAGATAATAGACTATTTGGGATCAAAAATCTCCCCTGACACTATCACACCCCAGAAGCTTACCATTAGAACAGATAATTTGAGAACCCTCAACGATTTCCAAAAACTGCTAGGGGATATTAATTGGGTCCGCCCGTCATTGGGAATTCCAAATCAAGATTTACGTCCTTTATATGACATCCTGTTAGGAGACCCGCATTTAGACTCCCCTAGATCCCTCACAGAGGAGGCTAGAGAGGCCCTACATAGGGTAGAAAAGGCAATTAGTACAGCCGCTCTTAGGCGTGTTTCCTTAGAGAGCCCTATATGGCTTTGTATTCTCCCTACTCAGACTCAGCCAACGGGAGTACTGTGGCAGGATGGCCCCTTATTATGGATCCATCCGAAGACTGCCATACTAAAAACAGTGGAGCATTATCCAACCGCTGTTGCTGAGTTGGCCATCCGTGGACTACAACAATGCCTAATGCATTTTGGCCAACAGCCGCACCTCCTCGTGGTGCCATACACCGCCTATCAAGTGCAGACATTGGCAGCTACAGTGGATGTATGGGCTATCCTAAGGTGCAGCTTTGTAGGACAGATAGATAATCATTTCCCAAAAGATCCCATGCTGTCCTTTGTAAAAGAACACCCGGTCATTTTCCCTCAAATCACTCGAAATGACCCCATTCCTCAGGCTATTAATATCTTCACAGACGGTTCCAAAACTGGCCTTGGCGCATATGTAGCAGATGGACATTCCCCCACGGTAATACAATTCCAGTCCGGCTCTCCTCAGCAGGTAGAGCTTCAAATTGTTTTGGCCGTATTTCAACGTTTTTCTCGATCGTTTAACTTGTTGTCAGATTCCCAATACGTAATCAATTTAGTTAAATCTCTTGAAGTGGCAGGCCGAATATCCCCCGCTAGCCCTATACATACATTTGCCTCCAAAATTCAACAGCTGATATGGCAACGTTCAGAGCCATTCTTTGTTCAGCATATCCGTGCGCACACTGGCCTACCAGGACCCCTCAGTGAGGGTAATGCCCAGGCTGACAACCTTACGCGACTTCAACAGGCTTTCTTTGTAACCCCTGCCCCAAAAAGGGACAAGATTTTCATGCCCAGTTTCATGTTAACTCAAAAACACTACAGACCCGTTTCCAAATACCACGTCATGTGGCCAGAGATATTGTAAAATCTTGCGAATCATGTGTTACTTTCCACCACCCCCCTTCATGGGGGGTGAATCCAAAAGGTCTTCTCCCCTCACGGGTTTGGCAAATGGACGTCACTCATGTGGCAGAGTTCGGTAACCTCAAGTATGTCCATGTTTCCATAGATACCTGTTCCGGAATTTTGTTTGCCTCGGCCATGGCTGGAGAAAAGGCACATCATGTTATCTCCCATTGCTTGGAGGCGTGGGCCGCCTGGGGCATGCCTCAGCAAATCAAAACAGATAATGGCCCCGCCTACACCTCCCGAACATTTCAACGGTTCTGTGCACAAATGAACGTGGACCTGCGCCATGGGCTCCCTTATAATCCCCAAGGTCAAGGGATAGTCGAGAGGGCTCATCGCACACTAAAAGAACTACTTCAAAAACAAAAAGGGGGAATAGGCATGGGTTACAAACCTAAACAAAGACTGTCATTAGCATTATTAACTTTAAATTTTCTTCAGCTGGACAACGAGAACAATTCTGCTGCGGACCGCCATCTAGGCGCAGTACCGCATAAAAGGGGCTATGTTAAATGGAAAGATGTTATCACGGGACAATGGAGAGGTCCCGACCCAGTATTAACGTGGGCGAGAGGATCTGTGTGTGTTTTTCCACAGGACAGCCCAGACCCAGTGTGGGTACCTGAGCGACTAACACGCACTACAAAGACCCCCGAGGAACGAACCCCAATTGCTGATGATGAGTCCGACGACGTGGCTTCTGCTGGGAACGCTGATGCTGAACCTCCCCATAAGTCGTGCTGAGCAACAATGGGGAATTTTAACAGTATTTCCTAGACATTTATTCGGCACGTACTTTCCCCCGATTTTTAACTGGCACCAGCCCCTGATTTCTATTACACTCTTGCTGGGGCCCTAATGCTCTCTCTCCTTTTAGACAGAGGAGAGACTTCGGCATTACAGCCGCCATCATTGCAGCAATTGCAATGGCAGCCGCTGCAGCTGCTACAGCCGTTGTTGCCATGTGTACCACAGTACAGACCGCCACCACTTTAAACACCTTGTCTTCCACTGTTGCTGCGGCATTAAACACCCAAAGTAATATTAACAATCACTTGTGTGGCGGCATTATGATCTTAGATCAAAGAGTTGACGTAGTACAAGAACAAGTAGACATTCTCTGGCGCATGGTGCAAATAGGGTGTGAATGGCACACTATTGCTTTATGCGTAACCGGCATCCCATACCACAATATGACCATTGCTGCTAACCTCTCTCGAAAGCTTTCCCTCCATCTTTTAGGTAATTGGTCCCAAGAGTTTTGACAACCTGACGGAGGCTCTACGTCGTGAAATCATCAGCGCCATCAGAGTAGATCCAGTAGTCGCTCAAAACCTTGGCCTCCCGGATCGCCCAGGCGGCATACCACCTTAAAGAGTGGGCGGGAATGGGTTCAATGGCCTTTTTGTTATTCTCTTGTTGTGTCCTGTGCCTCTATTGTCTCTGCCTTATGCATCAACGCAATGCACGTGACCGTGCGCTACTAGCGCAGGCCTTTGCTGCCATGGAGGTGGATCAATCCCCTCAGGTCTGGGTTGCCGCGTTAGGGCAATAAGAACAGGGCAGGATGTGAGAATAGTACTGCACACGGGGGCCCAGGAGGAGTTATCCCGTGGAGGGCATGTCCAGCTGCATATGGGTTGACACCGCCTCTCCCATCCCCAGAAAATCGGTGTCGGACAGGTGGGCAGTCGGTCTGGCGATTACACACGCGAGATAGACTGTCTTACATGGTCCTTGTTATATGGGGGCTGTGACCACTACCCTCTCCTGCCAAAATAAATAAAAAAGGGGGAGCTGTGGAGCGCCTCAGCCCTAGCATGGCGCCTGAAGCAGCCAGACCACAAGACAAAACAAGCCCTGATAAGGCAACTAAAGGATATCAGCATACAATCCTCTCTTACGGCCGTGCCGCGTTACCTTAATTGATTGGCAGAGATACTAGATTTAAGGTCACGAATAGGAGAAAGAAAAGAAGAACGATGTAGTAACCTGGGATTAAAGCAGCTTGCAGAAGAATCGTGTGAGAGTCGTTATTGAAAGCGACAGTATAACTTATTGATGTCTGATGAAATTAAATATTCATTCAATATTCCAGTGGAAACAGCATTATAAAGGCCAACTCTTTACTCATGTTTGTGCTGCTATTTAAAAAGTGCCTGAGACTGGGTAATTTATAATGAAAGAGAACATACTGGCTCCCAGTCCTGGAGCTACAAAGTCCATGACCAGGACACTTGCATCTGGGAAGGATCTTTGTGCTGAGGCATCCCCTGGTGAAAGAGGGAAGGACAAACAGAGGCAAAAGGGCCCTGAATCACCCTTTAACAGTGGCATTCAGCTGGGCTTGGTGGCTCAGCCTGTAATGCCGCGCCTTTGGGAGGCTGAGGTGAGTGGATTGCCTGAGCCTGTGGGTTGCAGACCTGCCTGGGCAGGCGAGACCTCATCTTGACAATAAATCAAAAAATCAGCCAGGCATGGTAGCGTGCACCTGTAGTTCCAGCTACTTGGAAGGCTGAGGCAGAAGGACCTCCGGAGCCCAGCAGGCTGAGGCTGCACTCCAGTCTGGGTGACAGAGTGAGACTCCAACTCAAAAAAAAACCAAAAACAAACCAGTGGCATTCATCCTATTCATAATGGCAGTATACTCATGGCAGTATACAATTACCTCTGAATGCCACACCTCTCAGCATTGTTACAGTTGCAACTAAATTCCAGCATAAGTTCTTTTCTTAAAATCAATTAATTTATTTGTTATAAAAGTGTGGGGTACAATTCAAGGTTAGGTATATAAACATTGATCACTCCGGTACCCTTGTTGATGAGGTATGATCCTCCCTCCCCTAGCAGTTGCCCTCAACTGCCAGTCCCATCTCCCTCCCCTGACAGTTTTCCATTACTGCCAATCACTTTCTTATAGCATTATACTTGTTCAAGGTCACCTTATGAGTAAGAACATATGGAACTCAGTTCTTTGTTTCTGTCATAAATCACTGAGTATGATAGACTCCAAGTCCATCCAGGTTGCTGCAAAGTCCATATATGTGTCCTTCTTTATGGCTGCATAATATTCCATTGTGCATATGTACCACATTTTTTTATCCAATCCAGCTTTGATGGGCAACATAGTTGGTTACATGTTTTTGCTATTGTGAATAGAGCTGCAAAAGACATACATGTGCAGGTATCTTTTTTGTAGAATAATTTGAGTTCCTTCAGACATATTCCCAATAGGGGAATTGCTGGGTCATATGGAAGGTCAATTTCGAGTTCTTTCAGAAATCGCCACATTGTCTTCCAAAGAGGTTGTACTAGTCTGCATTCCCACCAGCAGTGTAGAAACATTCCTTTTTCTCCACATCCTTGCCAGCGTCTGTTGTTGTTTTATTGATGGTGGCCATTTTTACAAGGGTTAGGTGGTATCTCAATGTGGTTTTGATTTGCATTTCTCTGATGATGAGTGAGGCTGAGCACTTTTTCATGTGTCTGTTGGCTGCCTGTGTATCTTCTTTTGAGAAAGGTCTAATCCAGCATGAGTTCCTGAGGGAACAAATATTCAAACAATGTCACCAATCAAATGCATTAATATTTAAATTAATCAACAACTCCAAGCAAGGGAAAACTGCTGTTAGGTCTGAGAGTTCAAACTGATCTCAGTTAAAGAGATCTTAAGCAACTCATCAAATACTGACATTCCACTTACAGTGTCCTCTCTGTGTGTATCAGGACTTTCTCCACAGTAAACTGTGGGCTGACCAGACTGTCCTGCCCTAGGCTGACCTTGCATTACCTACTGAGTGCCTTAACCAGTAGTGAGAGAAATCACCCCTACTAATAAATTATGCCACCCCATGAGCTGACCTGCCAACCATTTGGAATCAATTTGATTAATTCAGCTCAAGACCAAATCTCCTAAAGGGGCAGAATTTTTCTCAAGAGATTGGCTCCTAATTACCCATGGCCTTGCTGATGCCACCCTAGCACTTCTACCAATACCACTAAGTTGCTGAGTGTCTAAATGACTAGATGAGATCCTGTAGGATGTGATCAGAAACCAAATATCTGGTTTTTCTTGGAGAACAGGAGGTGTGCCATTGTAAGCACAAGTGTGCCTTCCAGTTTCCCTGGATTATTTGGATTTTCTTAGAAGCACATAGTCTAATATGGTAATAGAAGTGCTGGTGAAGTATCTAAAACTGGGCTCGTGTGGCTTTGTACTCAGGTAGTTTATGCCCTTTCTGTGAAAGACAGTATAAGGCCTAAATAAAAATTCTTTGTAGGGATGCTCCCAGGATGGTGTATATGCCTGAACCAATGAGGACTGAAAGATCATGCAGCCACCCAGTAGAGAAAATGCATGTGTCTACAAACAGGTAGAAGAAGCATCAGAGGGCCAGGAAGACGGCAGCCATGCCAGTCAGACTATGTGAGTCCTGGTGCAAGTGAGTGAGTGTATGGAAAATATTGTGTACATGTTGGTGAGTGAATGGGCATGTGACTGGCTGAATGAATGAGGGTTAGGGAGCTAGCAGCCGGGGCTCTCCTGGTGCAGCAGCTGGTGCCACAGATGCTCGATTTGGGCCCTAGCAATTCCCAGGGCACAGAAGCTGAGGGCCAATTTTTAAAAAATCTACAAAGCCCTTCCTGGTAAGAAAACACTTGGAGAGACTGACAAGTGGGGACTCATGAGTGTGGCCAGGGCCCTCCTTGTGAAGCAACTGGTGCTACAGCTTCTCTGCTTGCTCCCTAGTGCTTTCCAGGTCACAAGTTGAGTGCCATGTTTTTTAAACTGACAAAATTTTCCTGCGAAGAAGCAGCAGGGAGAGACTACCAACTCCAGCCTCTGCCTCACCACTGCAGCAGGAGAGACAGCTGGCTCCTGGTTTTACCTCACTACTTCAGCTCCTGGCCAGACACTGACAGAAAGACTGCGGAGGGAACTCAGAGGCAGAGTCCCACCAGAGAAGACGAAAGAGGCATCCTGCCAACATCTTGAAAACGGGCAGGAAAGTGCCCCAACTTGCTCACCATGGAGAAACAGATCCAACCCCCGTGACTGGTGGATCAACTACTGAGGGATTGATCGTGACCCAGAGGGAAGATCCTGAAAGCACAAACTTCAAAGGGACCGAAGGAGTGCTGGGTCTCAGGATCCCCACCCCATACACTG
>JAPVLO010003881.1:0-19486 GCA_027257055.1 Cephalopachus bancanus
ATGGATTTGGAGTTAGCATACTAGTGATCTATTACAGAAACAAAGAATAGATTACCATCAGTTCTCTTTTCTTTTTTTTTCTTTTTTAATATATATTTTTTATTTTAAAGTTGTGGGGTACAGTTAAGTGTTAGGTATACAAATATTCATTGTGGAAGTACCCTTGTTGATGAGGTGTGCCCCATTTCCCCAGACAGATATTTACTACCGTTAATCCCACCTCCTTTCCCTCCCTGTCCCCCACCCATAGTGTCCTGCCACTGTCAATCCTTTTCTTATAGTATTATGGTAGTTGTTCAAGTCCACTTATGAGTGAGAACATGTAATGCTCAGATCTTTGTTTCTGTGAGAGATCACTCAATATTACAAACTCTAATTCCATCCAGGTTGCTGAGAAATTCATGATTTTGTTCTTTTTTATGGCTGCATAATATTCGTTTGTATATATGTACCTCATTTTTTTAATCCAGTCCTCTTTTGATGGACAGCATGTTTGGTTCCATGATCTTGCTATTGTGAACAATGCTGCGATAAACATATGTGTGCAGGTATCTTTTTTATAGAGTGATTTGAGTTCTTCAGGGTATATTCCCAGGAGGTGAATAGCAAGGTCATATGGAAGGTTGATTTTTAGCGCTTTTAGGAATTGCCATACTGATTTCCACAGAGGTTGTACTAGTTTACACTCCCACCAACAGTGTAGAAGTGTTCCATTTTCACCACATCCTCTCCATAATCTGTTATTTTTTAAGTTATTGATAATGGCCATTCTGACTGGAGTTGGGTGGTGTCTCAGTGTAGTTTTAATTTGCATCTCCTTGATGACTAGTGAAGTTGAACATTTCTTCATCTATCTGTTGGTCGCTCATATGTCTTCTTTTGAGAAGTGTCTGTTCATATCTTTTTCCCACTTTGTAATGGGGTTTGTTTTTTTTCTTTTCAGCACGTTTGAGTTCCTTGTAGATCCTTGATGTTAGGCCTTTGTCAGACATGGAGTTGGCAAATATTTTTTCCCCACTCTGTGGGTTGTCTCCCTGCTCTCTTGATGTTTTCTTTGACTTTGAAGAAGCTTGTCAGTTTAATGAGGTCCCACTTGTCTATCTTATCTCTTATGGCCTGGGCAATTCAGGTTTTGCCCAGGAATTGGATGCCAGTTCCAACTTCCATAAGGGTGTGTCCTGCATTTTCTAAAGGTCATGTGGTTTCAGGTTTTACATTTAGGTCTCTGATCCATTTAGAGTTAATTTTTGTGTATGGGGATAGTTATGGGTCCTGTTTCAATCTTCTGCATGTGGTCAGCCAGTTTTCTCAGCACTATTTACTGAATAGGTTCTTGTCTCCCCAGTGGTGGGTGGTAGATGCTTTGTCGAAGATGAGTTGGTTGAGAAATTGAGGTTTTGCTTTTCAATTCTATTCCATTGGTCTATATGTCTGTTCTTGTACCAATACCAGGCTGTTTTGATTATTGTAGCTTTATAGTAAAGTTTAAAGCCTGGTAGTATGACAACTCCTGCTTTGTTTTTGTTTTTTGTTTTTTTTTTTGCTGTGGATTGTTCTGGCTATTCTTGGTAGTTTGTGTTTCCATATTAATTCCTGTATTGTTTTTTTCTAGATCTGAGAAGAATGTTGCGGGGAAATTTTGATGGTTATTGCATTAAATCTGTAGATTGCCTTAGGTAAGACAGAAATCTTCACAATGTTGATTCTTCCAATCCATGAGAATGGGATATTTTTCCACTTGTTTGTGTCATCTTTGATTTCTTTGAGCAGTATTTTGTAGTTTTCATTATAAAGGTCTTTCTTGTCTCTGGTTAGGAAGATGCCAGGGTATTTCATTTTTTTGTGACTATTGTGAATGGGATTGTACTTTTTATTTGGGTTTCTGTTAGTTTATTATTGGTGTAAAGAAATGTGATTGTCTTTTGCATATTTATTTTATAGCCTGAGATATTGCCAAAGTCCTTTATTGGTGCAAGGTGGTTTTTGACAGATTCTCTTGGGTTTTCAAGGTATATAATCATGTCATCTGCAAAGAAATAAAACTTGACTTTCTCTTTCCTATTTGGATACCCCTGATTGCCTTCTCTTTTCTGAATGCTCTAGCTAGGACTTCCAATACTATATTGAACAGGAGGGGTGAGAGTGGGCATTCTTGTCTTGTTCCAGTTTTCAGGGGAAATGGTTCCAATTTTTGTCTGTTTAGGAGTATGCTGGCTGTAGGTTTCTCATAGATGGCTTTTACTATTTTGAGGTATGTTCTACATATGCCTAGATGTTCGGGGGTTTTTATCAAGAAGGGTGCTGGATTTTATCAAAAACCTTTTCTGCATCTAATGATATAATCATGTGGTTTTGTTTTGATGTCTGCTGATGTATTTAATTACATTTATGGTCTTACGAATGTTGAACCAGGTTTGTGTCCCATGAATGAAGCCTACTTGGTCATGATGGATGATTTTTGAAATGTGTTGTTGAATCCGGTTTGCTAGGATCTTGTTGAAAATTTTAGCATCTATGTTCATCAAAGGTCTTTACCTGGCTTGAGTATCAATGTGATGTTAGCTTCATAAAATGATTTGGGGAGAGTTCCTTCTTTCTCAATTGCCTGGAATACTTTCAGTAGGATTAGTATCAGCTCCTCCTTAAATGTCTTATAGAAATCTGCTGGAAAGTCATCTGGTCCAGGCCTTTTTTTTGTAGGTAGTTTTCTTATGACATAGTCAATTTCCTTTTTATTATTCATCTATTTAGGGTCTCGATTTCTTCTTGTTTCAACCTAGGCAGGTTGTGTGATTTCAGAAAGTCCTCCATTTCCTTAAGGTTTTCAAGTTTGTTTCCATTCCAGTGTACATAGTAGTCTCTAGTAATCTTTCGTATTTCCTCAGGGTCAGATCTGACTTCATCTTTTGTGTTTCTGAATGTGTTTATTTGGGCTTTTTCTCTCATTTTCTTGGTCAGTCTAACTAGGGACCCATCGATCTTGTTTGTCCTTTCAAAGAACCAACTTTTTGTTTCATTGATTTTTGTATTATCTTTTTGTCTTCTATGTCTCGGATTTGGGCTTTTTTTTTTTTTTTGTGATCTGGATTCTTCTGCTGAAGTTAGGGTTTTGGTGGTCTTGCTTTTCCAGCTTCCTTAGGTGACTTGTTAGGCTGTTAATTTGTGATCTTTCTATTTTCTTCATGTGTGTTTGTAAAGATATGAATTCCCCTCTTACTACAGCTTTCATGGTATTCCAGAGATTTTGGTAAGATGTCTCTTCATTTTCATTTGTTTCTAGGTATCATTTAATTGCTGTTTTGATTTCATCATTTCCCAGGAGTTGTTTAGCATCATGCTGTTTAGTGTCCATGTCTTTGTGGGTTTTGGGGGAACCCTGTTGGTGTTGATGTTTATTTTTATTCCACTGTGGTCTGAGAAGGTGCATGGCAAAATTTCGATCTTTTGAAATTTGATTATGCTTGATTTATGGCCAAGTATGTGGTTGATCTTAGAGTACGTTCCATGTGGTAATGAGTAGAATGTATATTCTGTGGTCATTGGGTGGAGTGTTCTGTAGGTATCAATTAAGCCCATTTTTTCAAGAGTCGCATTGAGGTTCCGGATCTCATTGCTGATTTTTTGTCCTGATGATCTGTCTAGGGTTGTGAGTGGGGTATTAAAGTCCTCAACTATGAGAATGTTAGAGTCAATATCCTTTTTTGAGTTTACCTAGATGCTGCTTTATGAACGCTGGCACTCTTGTGTTGGTGCACATATATTTAGGATGGATAATTCTTATTGATGGATTGAACCTTTTATCATTATGTAATGACCTTCTGTATCTTTTTAAATTTTGATAGCTTAAAGGGTATTTTGTCTGAGATTAAGATCACAGGTCCTCCTTTCTTTTGTGCTCTGTTCACCTGAAATTTTGTTTCACATCCTCTTACTTTGAGTCTGTGAGTGTCCTTTCTAGTGAGATGAGTGTTTTAAAGGCAATATATTGTTGCCTGGTGATATTTTTTCTATTTTACCATTCTATATCTTTTCAGTGGTGTATTTAGTTCATTCACATTCAGGCTAATTATTAAAATGTGATGGTTGATCCCTATCATAAGGTTCTTATAGTGTTGTTGTTGTTGTTCCTGTTTGTTTATTGTCTTTCTTTTGGTTTTGGGGTTGGTTCATGTGTGTTTTTAATCTTTTTCCTATACTCTTGTGAAGAACGTTGTTGTTCTTTTTTTCTTTTCTTCTGTGTTTAATACTTTCTTAAGTGTTTCCTGTAGAGGTGGTCTGGTGGGAGCATAAGTTCTTAGGGATTGGATATCTGGGAAATATTTTAATTCTCCCTCACTGATGAAGCTTAGCTTGGATGGGTAGGTTATTCTTGGTTGAAATTGTTTATCCTTTAGGACTTTGAAGATAGGGCTCCAAGGTCTTCTAACCTGAAGGGTTTCTGTAGATAAATCTGCTGCTATTCTAGTTGGTCTTCCATGGTAGATAATCTGACCTCTTTCTCCTGCTGCCTTTAGGATTTTTTTCTTTTATACCTACTTTGTTTAGGTGAATTATGTGTCTGGGAGTTAGTCTTCTCATTTGTTGTCTTGCAGGGGTTTTCTAAATCTCTTGTGTTTGAATTCTTGCATCACTGATGAGATGAGGGAAGTTTTCTTGAATAATTTCATTGAATGCTTGTTCCAGGGTGGTCTTTGTCTCTCTTTCTGCCTCAGGAAGTCCAATTACTCTTAGTTTTGGTCTCTTGAAGTAATGGCTCATCTCTTAAAGGTTTTGTTCTGTCTTTTTAAGTTTCTTTTGTATGTTTTTGACAGTTTAGGTTAGTTCTATATTTTGGTTCTCAAGCTCTGACATTCTTCTGCTTGGCTAATTCTGCTTTCCATGTTTATCAGTTTGTTATTTATTTCATTCACAGTATTCTTTATCACTGTTATCTCAGTCATCAACTCCTTCCTAGTTTCTTCTTGTCTCTCCTCAATTTTTAAAAATCTCTCCATTAATGTCTTGATATCTGGGTTTGTAGTGAGACCAGTCATTCTGAGGGCTCTTCATTGTTTGCATTCTGAAATCAGTTTTCTCAGTGTCTCACCTCCCAGCGGTCTGTGAGAGACCAATATTCTTCTTTTGGGTTTTTTCTTCATTTGTGTAGATTTTTCTCTCCTCTCTTTCCCCCCCTTATTTAATTCTGTTTTTCGGGGAAGATGTGGTTGCTTTTGCTTCTTTTTTTAATCTCCTGTTTTTCCTTATGAGGGTCCTCTGGTTTTTTTTCACTTTTGAGGCTGGACTGTGTTTGGGGGCCTGTACTTTTTGCATTTTTAAAATTTTAAATTGAGGTGGAAACTGTGATTCAGAACCTATCTGCAGATCTCAGTATCCACCACCAGTGTACGGGCTCACTGGAACTCACTTCCCACTTCCTTGCAATCTGTCCATGCAGTGGGATTTAGGTTTTTTCCCCCAGAACAAAAGGCAGTAAGAAAAAGGAAAATAATGGAAGAAGAGGGAGTCAAGAGGAAGTTGGAGAGACAGAAAAGTAAGAAGGAAAAAAGACATACATATCAACTAACGAATGAAAAAAGACACGAGGCCAGAAAAGAGTAAAAAACAAATAAACAGACAAAATTCCCTAAAGCATACTGGGAATTACACAAATATAGCCCAATAAAATCATGCCTTTTGATGTGTTTTTCCCCCAAAACAAACAAGTAGTCTAAATCAAAAAGCGAACAAAAGTGAAGAAAAAAGCAGTCAGAACAATAAAATCAAAAAAAAAACCAGACTGGGTCTGGGGCTTTTATGTCTAAAGTCTCTTCAGCTCTGATCTCTACCCCCCCCCTTTGCTCTCATTATAGGGATATAATTTACTCAAAGATTGGGTTTGGTTTCCCTTTGGGTTGCTGCCTTGCTGCCTGAGAACTGATTTATCTTTGTTGTTCAGTGTAGGCGAGGGGCTTCTATCTCCTGTTTTGGCAGGTTACCTTAGACACAAGTGGGAGGCTGCTTGGAGGTGGGCGGGGCAATACAAATCTCTCGGGTCCTTAGATGATCCACTATGATGGGCGATGATGTGTGTCTGGCGTCAGCTTTTGGCAACCAGCGATGTGGCTGGGCATCACATTTGGTGGGCTGCCAGTGGCTTGGGGGGGAGGAGGGAGCCTGGGAAATTTCCCCCAAACCAGAGCCAAGAGCCACAGCATCAGCAGCTGTTCAGTACCTGGTAACAAACAGCAGTAGCCCCCTTTCTGAGGCCGTAGTGAGAGGGGGCTGTTTGCTGTGTTGGACTGGCTATAGCAACCACCCCGTGTAGGCAGTAGCTGCGGGGGGACATGGAGCTGCCTTCAGGAGTCACCTTTTGTGGAGATCGTCACAGTTCAGCTTGTCCTGTCGCCATCTTGCTGAGCGTATCACCACCAGTTCTCACTCATAAGTGGATCCTGAACATTTACCATAATACCATAAGAAAGTGATTGCAGCAGTGAAATACTGCAGGGATTGGTGGGGGTGGGTCATCATATCAGTAAGGAGTCTTGATCTCAAATCAGGCAAAGTGTGGACCAAAGGAAGGCCCAACCTTTATCTATACAATGTCCTTTTGTATACCTAATCCTGAATTGTGCCCCACATGTTTAAAAAAAGTATTCAATAATTTACTCAAGACCTATGTTTGATTTTATGTATTGTAGGATTTTTCTTAGAACAGAAATCTGCTTCTGCTTACCACTTTCTATAGGATTAATTTGCACTACTTTATATTGTAGTAAACAAAGGGCTTACAAGATTAATAATTCATTTCTCTCATACTTAATTATATCCCACAAGCTCTAGTTTGCTATGGTTTTCTCCACATATCTTCTTTATTTTAGGAACCATGTGTAAATACTATACTAGTGGTAAAGTGAAAAAGAACAAGTGCTTAATATTTCAGAGGATATAAAAGTCTCCTAGGGTGTGATATACATTATGTATTTTCATATCCCATTGGCCAAAGTAAGACACAAGGCCAACTTCAGTGTCACTAGGACAGGAATGTTTGTTTCTCTTACAGTGAAGCACTTGGAAGTCACATGCTAATGAATGAGTGTTTGCAGTTTTTTAGAGTTGTAAAAATGAATGTTTTGAAAACATGATGCAATCTGCATTGTGGGAGATGGAGTCCAATTTTAAATGAAGACTTAAGATAGAACTCATTGATAAGTTAACATGTAAGCATGATTTTGAAGATGATGAGTGTATTAGCAACATGAATATCAGGATTCACAGTCTGTATTAGTTCTTCTTCATCTAACCTCTGTTCTCATACAGGTTAAGTATCTTGTGTCAAAAGTTTTTGGGACCAGAAGTGTTTCAGATTTTAGATTCTTTTAGATTTTAAAATATTTGCATTATACTTACTGGTTTAACATTCCTAGTTCAAGAATCTAAAATCTGAAATGACTAATGAGAATTTCATTTAAGCATTACATTGATGCTCATAAAATTTTAGATTTTGAAGCGTTTCAGATTTTGTGTTTTCCGACTAGGGATACTCAGCCTGTATTCCAACTTCCTGCACTCTACATGTACCCTCAGGATCCCATACCTCAGTCATACAGAACAATTTGTAACTCTTTAATGTTCCATTTTGTATTCCAAATTGAGTTTTAAAATACTTTTCCTGGACACATGCTTCAAATACATGTTTGAATGAAGAACACATAATCATTTTTTGTCACGAGCCGAAGAAAGACGACACCGACACCGTTCTTCTGCGGACAAGTTTACTCCAGGTCTTAATGTGCTCTTTTACAAAGACAAAATGGCTCTCTCCTCTGGCGCAGTTGTTTGCCTATATATGCTGCCTGGCAGCCAACGTACTGCGGCTACGTGGTTGTTTCTGATAGGTTATTCTACCAGCCAGAGGCCATGTTGTTTATTGCATAATACATGTTTTTTATAACATGATGAAAGCTTCCCACATCTCCCCCTTTTTGTTTATATGACAGGAGAGGCTAGAGCCCACAGCCCCCGTTTTTTCCTTGGGCTATGTACCCCAGTCCCTGGATCGCCGAAGTACAACCCAGCAACTGTGCACCGGCCCGATGCCTTTTGCAGGGGACGGTGGTTGCGGCATCAACCCGTATGCAGCTGGGGATAACCTCCATGGAGTTTACCCATCGGGGCTCCAAGTGCAGTCAACGGCTGGCATCCTGTCACTGTTGATTCTTCACGGCTGCAAGCCAGACATGGGGAGAGTGCCCTTCCTCCAAGGCCAAAATTGCCTGTGCGAGCAGGGCCATATCAGTGTTTCGCCTACGGCGTAAAGTGCACAAACAATATAGGCAAACAACTGCCAATTCAATGAGGAGAACGCCAAAACATCCCATGCCCGCCCACTCCTTCAAATGATGGGCGGCTCGCGCAATCCAGGACGCTAGAGTTTGTGCCACGACAGGATCCACTCTGGTAGAAATCACTGTAATAATCTCGTGCCGCAGCGTTTCCGTCAGATTGTCAAATTCTTGAGTCCAATTACCTACAAGATACTTAGAAAGCTCTTAAGACAAATTAGCAGCAGCTGTATAGTTATGATATGGGATGCTAGTAATACATAGGGCTGGTGTATGAACCTCACACCCCAAGCGCGCTATTTGTATCATGATGTCTATTTGCTCCTGGAGTAAATCCATACGTTGATTCAAGATCATGATACCGCCCCGCAAGTGATTATTCACATTAGATTGTGTACTTAATGCGACCGCAGTAGAATGTGCCAACGTATTTAAGGTGGTTGCTGTCTGAAACAGTGGTCGCAAGGGACACAGCGGTTGCGGTAGCGGCCGCGGTGGCGATAGCTATTGCTGCGATAACAGCAGCCATGATGCCGAAATCCCGGCGGGGTCTGTACAAAGTCGTTACCTCTAGTGCCGCCTAATAGCCACAAATCGAAAGGGTTAGATGGGGCACTCATAATGGGGTTCTGGTATATAAAATTGAACCCAGGCCATGACATATTAGGGGCTGTAGCAATGTATGGGGAGAAGGTAAAGTAGGGCCACTTGACCCATCCTGCTTTTCTAGCCTGGCATCCGGTCCAAGGGTGTAAGTCCGCGGAGCGAGCACTGCGGCAAAACGGTGCCCACCAAGGCTGAGGGGGATTAGGTTTACTAGTATTAAGTTGTAAAGTTGGCCAACGTCCTGATATAATGGACCCATTACTGCTTTCCAAGGTGCCGTAGATACGTGGCATGTCAGCTCCAAGGCCGTACGTGCGTACAGCTTCGGTGAGATTTTTTACCGTTTTAAAGTCCAAGGGCTCATGATACCTCTGCCCCTGCCCATTCACAAAGACCGGGAAGGTTTGGGATATGCCAGAATCGCAGACTGCTAACCAGACTGTGTCATTAAATGTTGTTCCACCGCTGCCACCAGGCGGCGCTGAAGGGGCATATGGAGGAAGGGCCCCAAGGCCCGGAGGGGGTTGGCCTTTACTCTCCACAAGATGGCAGCCGCAATCACCCAAGGTCAGTTTTTCTGCCTGCATCATTATCTGTTCCAGTTCCTCCTCTGACTCAGAGTCAGGAGCCTGTGAGGCAGAACAGTCAGAGCGTTCCTCTTTTATCGAATTCAAAGCCGCCTGTCCCTGCTCCACGGTTTGATTGCATTTCTGATCCTCCAGACAGGCCCGGACCAGCCTCCAGAGAGGCTGTACTCCTCCAACCAAATCCCCTCTCTCTCGGGCACGATCAACGTCCCGTCCAACTTTGTCCCAGCTACCTATGGTGAGATTGCCAGACACAGCAAACCACGGTGAAATCTCATCTATCTGCTGAATAAAGTCTGTCAAGGTCTTGTCCCTTAGTTTCAAACCTTTCGTTTTCAAGAGGGACTTTAAAGCTTGAAAAAGTGGGTGAGAGGAAGTAGTGCCCATGGCAGAGAAATTCCTATGCCAGAGACTGTAACAAATCGCCTCGCTACCGAGGACCTTAAAACAAATCACCTCCTTACTGAGGACCTTTTTAATCGCCTCTTTACCGAGGACCTTTTTAATCGCCTCTTTACCGAGGACCTTTTTAATCGCCTCTTTACCGAGGACCTTGTGACTTCACTTACCGGTCGACCGCCCTGGTTGTCGCAGTTCTGAACGCCGTACGGCACAAAAGGAGAAAAGGTTCCCCGTACGGGCCACCAGTTGTCGCGAGCCGAAGAAAGACGACACCGACACTGTTCTTCTGCGGACAAGTTTACTCCAGGTCTTAATGTGCTCTTTTACAAAGACAAAATGGCTCTCTCCTCTGGCGCAGTTGTTTACCTATATATGCTGCCTGGCAGCCAACGTACTGCGGCTACGTGGTTGTTTCTGATAGGTTATTCTACCAGCCAGCGGCCATGTTGTTTATTGCATAATACATGTATTTTATAACATGATGAAAGCTTCCACAATTTTTGAAATTAGTAAAAGTCTCATCTCTGTGGGGAGAAAGTTAGTAGCCTAATCTTCTAAATTGACAGTTTTCACCAAATGTTTTGCTATCTTCTTGATTTGAACCACTACTGTCTTATTAGAGTACTGTTATTGTCTCTTAAGTAGTCTCTTAGTCTACTACCTTGCTCCTCTGTGTTCTATTCTTCAAACAAATACAGAATAATACTTATAAAATTTACATTAGTTTCCATTAATCAATTAGCTCCCTTTTGAGTTCTCATCTTACTCAAAGTAAAACCCACATACCTTATGATGATCTACCAAGTCCTCAATAATCTGACCCTCTTTTTCTGTTCTGTATGATTTTGATATCATCTCATTTAATTTTATTTTTTTGTGCTTTTTTTTCTAGAATCGTGCATTTCTTGTTCATTATTCAAATATTCCAGCCATTATATTTTGTGGGAGCCTTTACACTCAGTATTTCCTATTCCCTATGGCCTTCATGTAGTCAACCCTGGCTTACTCTTACACTCGCTTCAGATTTTTACTCAAAAGTCAACTTCTCACTGAAGCATTTCTGGCTAGTTTCTTCAAATATTCCCCACTTTTTAAAAGCTGGTTACTTGTGAGATTTCTGTTTTCTTGATGTATGTGTGTATATAATTTTATGAATTTTCCTCTTAATATTGCTTTCATAATATCCCAGAGATTCTGATAAGATGTGTCTTCATTTTCATTTGTTTTCAGGAATCATTTTCTTTCTGTCTTGATTTCCATGTTGACCCAAAAATCGTTCAGTACTGTGTTGTCTAGTGTCCATATGTCTTTGTGTTTTGGGGCAAATCTTGTTGGTGATGATATTTATTTTTATGCCACAGTGATCTGAGAAGAAGCATGGTATTGTTTTGATCTTTTGGAATTTGTTTAAGCTTGATTTATGTCCAAGAATGGGATCAATTTTGGAGTATGTTCCATGTGATGATGAGTAGAATGTATACTCTAGTTGTTGGGTGAACTGTTTGCAGATGTCTATTAAGTCCATTTGGTTGAGTGTTAAGTTGAGGTTCCAGATATCTTTATTGATATTTTTGCCTCAGTGATCTATCTAGAACTTAAGTGGGGTTCTGATGTTTCTAGTTATGACTGTGTGAGGATCAGTGTCTTCTCTTAGTTTACTTAGTATTTGATTTATAAAACCTGGTGCTCCTATGTTGGGTGCACATATATTTAGGATAGATATTTCTTGCTGGTGGATTGAGCCTTTTATCATTATGTAGTGTACTTCTGTATTCTTTTTAACTTTTGATAGCTTGAAGGCTGTTTTGTCTGATATTAGAATAGCTACTTCTGCTTTCTTTTGTGTTTTGTTCATCTGAAAGTTCATTTTCTCTTCCCAACTTAAAGTCTGTGGGTGTCCTTTTTAGTGAGATGAGTTTCCTGAAGGCAGCTGATTGTTGGATTGTGGTTTTTTTGTCCAGTTTGCCAGTCTGTGTCTTTTCAGTGCTGCATGTTGTCAATTCATGTGTAGACTGAGTATTGAAATGTGAGAGTTTACTCCTGTCATAGGGCTTTTAGAAGGCTGCTTCGGTTTCTTTTCACTTTTGTATCTATATATGTGTGTTTTCATTTTTGGGGGTGCTTTGAATGCTCTGTTAACTCTCTGTTTGCTGTACTTCTGCACTCTTGTGACTTGCAAAGTCATTCTTTTTTTTTTTCTGTACTCAAAACCTTCTTAAGCATCTCCTGAAGGACTGGTCTGGAGGTACATATTCTCTTAGAGATTGGATGTCTAGGAAGTATTTTCATTTCCTGTCAATGAAGAAACTTAGCTTGACTGGGCAGGAAATTCTTGGTTGAAATTGTTTATCTTAAAGACATTACAAATTGGACTCCAGTCCCTCTGACTGGTAATGTTTAGGCAGATAAGTCTGGAGCAATTTTTACTGGCCTTCCCCACTAGGTAGTTTGAACTTTCTCTACTGCCTTTAGGATTTTTTCTTTCATACCTACTTTGTGTAGGTGGATTACTATGCATCTAGAGGTTGGTTTCTCATGTGATGCCTTGTAGGGATTCTTTGAATTTCTTATGCTTGAATGGTCACATCTCTAGTGAGATGAGGAAAGTTTTCTTGAATGACCTCATGGAATGCTTCCCTTTCTGCTTCAGGATACCAGTCAGGCATAGTCTTTGCTTCTTCATATAATTGCACATCTCTTGCAGGCTTTTTTCCTTCTTTTTGAGTTTTTTTCTTCTTCTGTGTTTTAACAGATTGGGTTAGTTCTGTATTTTGGTCTTCAAGCTTTGAGAGTCTTTCCTCTGCTTGATTAATTATGCTCCTTATGCTTGTTAGTTGATTATTTATTTCAAAGATGAAGTACTTTATATCCATTATTTCAGAATAAGCCTTTTTGAAATTGGTCAACTCCTTTGCAATTTCATTGTTTTTTGCTTCTTGCTTCTCTTGATTCGTATTCATTTTGTCATCCAATCTTTGATTTCTGTAGCTGTTATCTGAGGCAAGTTAGTCTGGGAGATTTTCATTGTGCTCCAAAGGTTGTTTTTCTTTCTTTTTCTTTTTTCTCTTCTTTCTTTCTTTCTTTTTTTTTTTGTTTGTTTTTTTCAGGCACTGTCTCTTAGGACTCTGGGCTTACCTATGTTTTTCCTTGTGATGGTTCTCTTTTTCTTCTCTATAATTCCACCACTCAGTGAGAGAGGCAAGACCACCAAAATCCTAACTTCAGCAGAATAATCCAGATAACCAAGATGAAGTTGCATCTGCAGGACACAGAAGACAAAAATATCATTAAAAAAATGATCAAGACAAAGAGTCAGTTCTTTGAAAGGATAAAGAATATTGACAGGTCCCTAGCCAGACTGACTAAAAAAAGAGAGAAAGCACAGATAAACCCAATTAAAAATGCAAAAGGTTAAGTCACAACTGACCCTGAAGAAATTCAAAAGATTATCGGAGATTATTTTAAAAACCTGTATGCAAATAAACTAGAAATATACCTAAAGAAATGGAGCACTTTTTGACATCATACAGCCTCCCAAGGTTGAAACAAGAAGAAATCGAAACTATACAAACCAGTAATAATCCAGAAAATTGATTTAATCATAAGAAGTCTACCTACCAGGAAAAGCCCAAGACCTGATGACTTCCCAGCTGAAATCTACAAAACACTGGTATCAGGAGGAACTGATACCAATCTTACTGAAAGCTTTCCAGAAGATCAAAAAAGAGGGAATGCTCCTTAACTCATTTTATGAAGCCAACATCATACTGATACCCAAACCTGACAAAGACCCAACAAGAAAAGAGAATTACAGTCCCATATCCTTGATGAACACAGATGTAAAATTCCCAAACAAGATTCTGGGAAATTGGATCCAACAATATCTCAAGGATCATCCTCCATGACCAAGTAGGTTTCATTCCTGGGATGCAGGGCTCGTTCAACATTTGCAAGACCATAAACATAATTCAGCACATGAACAAATGTAAAAACAAGAACCAAATGATTATATCATTATATGCAGGAAAAGCCTAGACAAAACCCAGCATCTCTTCTTGGAAAAAGACACTTGTGCACTTAGGCATAGAAAGAACATTCCTCAGAACAGTAAGCAACATCTATAATAAACTTACCACCAACATTTTGCTCTATGGGAAGAAATTGAAAGCATTTACACTGAGAACAGGAACTAGACAAGGATGCCCACTCTTACCCCTTCTGTTCAACATCAAATTGGAAGTCCTAGCCAGAGCCATTAAGCAAGAGAAACAAAAAGGGGCATCCAAAAAGGAAAAGAGAAAGTCAAACTATCCACTTGGCAGATGATATGATCCTATATCTTGAAAACCCTAGGACTCTGTCAAAAGCCTCCTCATGCTGACAATCAACCTTGGTAAAGTTTCAGAATACAACATCAACGTGCAAAAGACAGTTGCATTTATATACACCAGCAAAAAGCAGACAGAGTGCCAAATAAAAGCACAATCTTATTTGGTAATAGCCACAAAAAAAAATGAAATACCTTGGCATCCACTTAAAGACCTTTGTAAAGACCTTTACAAAATACTGCTCAGCTGGGCTTGGTGGCTTAGCCTGTAATCCTGCACCTTTGGGAGGCTGAGGTGAGTGGATTGCCTGAGCCCGTGGGTTCGAGACCCGCCTGAGCAGGCGAGACCTCATCTCTACAATAAATCAAAAAATTAGCCGGGTGTGGTAGTGCGCGCCTGTAATTCCGGCTACTCGGAAGGCTGAGGCAGAAGGATCACTGGAGCCCAGCAGGTCGAGGCTGCAGTGGCCGGGAGTGGCCTCTACACTCCAGTCTGGGCGACAGAGTGAGACTCCAACTCAAAAAAAAACCCAAACAAACAAACAAATAAACAAAATACTGCTCAAATAAAGAAAGACACAAACAAAAAAATGTGTCTATTGGAAAATGGGAAAATAGTCCATGTTCATGGATTGGAAGAATCCATATTGTCAAGGTGGCCATTATTAACAAAACAAACAGCAACAGATGCTGGCGAGGATGCGGAGAAAAAGGAACGCTTCTACACTGCTGTTAGGAATGCAAACTAGTGCAATCTCTTTGGAAGACAGTGTGGCGATTCCTGAAAGAACTAGAAATTGACCTTTCATATGACCCAGCAATACCCCTACTGGGAATATACCCAGAGGAACGCAAATAATTCTACAAAAAAGATACCTGTACACACATGTTTGTTGTAGCTCCATTCACAATAGCAAAAACATGGAAATGACCATGCTGCCAATTGAAGTTGGACTGGTTAAAAAAATGTGGTACATATACAAAATAGAATATCATGCAGCCATAAAGAAGGTCAAATATATCGACTTTGCAGCAACTTGGATGGATTTAGTATCTATACTCAGTGATCTATCACAGAAACAAAGAACAGAGTACCATATATTCTCATTTATAAACAGACCTTGAACAATTTCATAATACTTTAAGAAGGGGACTGGCAGTAGTGGGAAACTGCCAGGGAATGGGGGATGGAATTGGCAGTTTAAGGAAACTAACAGGGCAGGAAGGGGCACACCTCATCAACAAGGGTACCCGCATAATGAACATTTGTATACCTAACCTGAATTGTATCTCACATCTTTACAATTAGAAAAGATGTCCAACCTACCCAATGCAATCTACAAATTCAATGCAATACCCATCAAATGACCAGCATCATTTTTATCAGAACTGGAATTATCAATACAGAAATTCATATAAAAACAAAAAAGAGCCTGAATAACCCAAACAATCCTCAGCAAAAGGAACAAAGCAGGAGGTATACTTCCAGACTTCAAACTTTACTACAAATCTACAGTAACAAAAGCAGCCTGGTACTGTCACAGGAATAGACACATAGACCTGTGAAAAAGGACAGAGATTATGAAAGCAAATACTCGATCTCTCAACCTACTCATCTTCAACAAAATCAACAACAACAACCACTGGGGTAGGAGATCATGTTTAGCAAATGATGCTGGGAAAACTGGCTGACCACATGCAGAAGGACTCCTACCTATCACCATATACAAAAGTCAACTCTAAATGGATCAAAGACCTAAACATAAAACCTCAAACTATAAGAATCCTAGAAGAAAATATAGGAAACACTCTTATACACATTAGAATAGGCAATCAAGTCTTGATCAAATTTCCAAAAACCAATGCCATAAAAATTAAGATAAACAAGTGGGACCTCATAAAACTGAGATGCTTTTGTGGAGCAAAAGAAACCATCAAAAGAGTGGAGAGACATCCCACAGAGTGGGAAAAAATATTTGCTAATTATGTATCTGACAAGGGCCTGGCATCCAGGATCTACAAGAAACTCAAATGAGTTGAAAGAAAAAAAAACAAACAATCCTATCAAAAAGTGGGCAAAGGACATTAATAAACACTTCTGAAAGAAAGATACATAAGCAGTCAACAGATACATGAAAAATGCTCAGCCTCATCAGATGAATGCAAATCAAAACTACAATGAGATATCACCTAATTCCATTAAGAATGGCTGTCATCAATAAATCCAAAAACAATAGATGTTGTGAGGGAGTAAAGGGAGCACTTCTGCTGGCAGGAATGCAAGGTAGTCCAACCACTATAAAAAGCAGTGTGGCAATTCCTAAAATAATTAAAAACTGTCCTTACATATGATCCAGCAAAACCTCTCTTGGGAATTTACATGGAGGAACTTAGGTTGTTCTACAAAGACACCAGGACATGCATATTTATAACTGCACTATTCACAGCAGCAAAAACCTAGAACCAACCTCACTGCTCAACAAAAGTGGACTGGATTAAGAAAATGTGGTGTTACACAGCCATAAATAAGAAGAAAAGTATGGAATTTGCAGCAAATTGGATGGAGCTGGAGACCATCATACTTAATGATCTTTCACAGTAACAAAGAACTGAATGTCAAATGTTCTCACTCGTAAGAGGGACTTCAACATTAATCACATTGGCACAAGGGAGAGATTGGGTTTCAATGGACACCGCCAGGGAAAGGAGGAGGGGAGAGGTCATGTAGTATCACAAAGGGCATTTGGTCCTAAACCAGGGGAATTGATTGCCTGTTAGTGGTTAAAGCTTCACCTTCACAAAGCCTGCTTGTGCAACTAATCCTGACTTGCCCCACATTTCAATAATAATAATAATAACAACAACAATAATAATAATATTCCAACCCTACAGTCCAATATTTGCATTCTATGTCCCTGATTTACTTATTTTTTTAAGACTCTACTGCTTGAGAGAAGTTTTAGGTTCACAGCAAAATTGAGAGAAAGGTACAGAGATATTCTATATAAACCATGCTCTTATACATAAATAACCTCTCCCATTGTCAACATCCACCATCAGAGTGGTACATTTGTTTGAATTGAAATTGTCACCCAAAGTCTATCGTTTCCTTTAGGGTCACTCTTGGTATTGTACATTCCATGGGTTTGGACAAATTTATAGTGACATATATTCACCATTATAGAGTAACACCTAGTATTTTCACTGCTGTAAAAATCCTCTGTGCTCTGCCTATTTAATTTCTTTCTATCTCAACCCCTTTAAACCACTAATCTTTTTTTAATGTCCCCACAATTTTGTCTTTTCCAGAATGTCATATCATTGACATCATACCATGTGTAGTCTTTACATTTTGCTTCTTTCACTTAGTAATATGAATTATCATTTCCTTCACATCTTTTCATGGCTTGACAGTTAATTTATTTTTAGCTCTGAGTAATTTCTATTGTCTAAATGTAACAAAGTTTACTTATCTTTTTGCCTGCTGAAGGATATCTTGCTTCCAGGTTTTTGCAATTTTGAATAAACCTACTATAAACATCTGTGTGTGGGTTATTGTGTTGCACATAAGTGTTCAACTTCTTGTGTAAATACCAAGTAATATGATTGTTGAATCATATATTAAGAATATGTTTGGTAATATAAAAGACTGTCAAACTGTCTCCCAGTGTAGCTTACCATTTTGAATTCCCACCAGTGATGAATGAGAGTTTCCGTTGTTCTACATTCTTGTCAGCATTTGGTTTTAGTTTTTTGATTTTTGACCATTTTAATAGGCATGTAATAGCATCTCATTTTTCTAATTTAATGTACAGCATCTTTTTGTATACTTATCAGTTTTGGAAAATAGAATGTGATGGAAGTGCCAGTCTGATAGCTCCAAACATAGGCCTCAAGAAACCTTGAAAAATTTTATTCTCTTTCTGAATGCTACCTCTTTCATGAGAGCAAGGTGAGAGGCCATCCTGAACCAAATTGTTGCCATCCAACCCCACAGCAGACCCCAGATAATAATGTGAACCTAGGTAAGATCACTGATTTCAATATTCATTCAGCAGTCAGTCAGGTTACCTATTAACTCATGAGTAAAAATCAATGTTCATTATTATAAGTCATTGAGGCTCTGTGTTATTTGTTATGCAGAAATATTAGGGAAATATATACATGACACAAATAGTACATAGGATAATGAAAGTTGCTAAGGAGAAAAAAATAAATCAAAAGAAGATATACAAGCAGACAACAAATACACGAAAAAATGCTCAGTCTCATAAATCATCAGATAAATGCAAATCAAAAACACAATGAGATATCACCTAACTCCAGTAAGGATGGGTCTCCTCAATAAATCAGAAATACAAGCTTTAAAAGGATGAGAATATAGTCTAGTTTATTAAATTATTTATTCAAAATGCCTATAATTTGCCTGGCACATAATAAGAACTCAGTAATTATTGGCTGAATACATGAATGGAGACATCCACAACACCTTTATAGAGACTGTAAGCTCTATATAGTCAAGTACTCAACCATTATTAAAAAAAAAATTTTTCAACAACTGTTACAAAGCTAGGCATATAAAGAGCATGCAGAAGAAACATCTTAGATGAATAAATAAATAAATGACAGTAGGGTCTAGAAGGGAAAAGAAAGAGAGGTCTCCTCCTGATGTTATTAACTTGTTCTTATAGTTGCATTTTTCCTAACGTTTTCTTCTGATTCAAATGACTTTTTGGAAATAATCTTTTGAATACAGATTGGAGTTCAGTGCTTTTGAAATAATTATGGCAGTCTTCAGGGAGATATGGCATATAAACATGAGAGAGCAGCATTTGCATACGGCTATGGAAGAAAAATATGACCATTGAGATATTCTATGTCCACCTAATTGAGGAGATTAATTGTAATTGCAGAAATTAAACTATAATTTGTGATCCAGGATTGTCTCTGGAGTTTCATTAAGATTAACATGACTAACCCATAATTGCTTCTACCAACATGTCTTTGCCAAACTGCCAGACAGAACAGCCTATTGGTTTGGTTTAAGTCCAGGTCTCCAAGAGACACATGAGTTAGAAAGGTATCATTCATTTTACTCTAAAATTACCCTAAAGATAATTTCAATTTGATTTCTTGACTCTCATTTTAAGGGAAAGGAGTTTGGAAAAGTGGTCTAGTTGAAATATTTTTATAGCCTTAGTTTATTGAAAGTCAGTTAATTTTTTATAGAATAATTTTAA
>JAPVLO010003882.1:0-19595 GCA_027257055.1 Cephalopachus bancanus
GTAGCTTAGGGTCACATGACAAGATGGACAAAAGCATTGAAGAACATTCTGTTTTTAGGGGAGGACCTGAACAAAGGCTGGGTTCTTCTGGCCAGCTCCCTCTTATTTTGAGATAGGACATTCCCAGCATGCCCTAAGTTATTCTTGAGAGCTACAAGCAAGAAAAGAGAGAGAACTGTGTCAGTCCTGTTTGAAACATTTTTAGCTGGGAGACTATTAGGCTGAGACGGTCCCACACATTAGGATCCTATAAGCAAACTGGAGTCCAATGTAAACAGTAAAACAAAACTAGAGACTTTACCATAAGCAACAACTAACCTCTTACTAAGGAATTTTCTCTCTAAACAGTCTAGTACGTCTTTTTGTCTTGCTCCTTTTTCTTTGCTCTTGGATGAGAGCTTCCTCTCTTACCCCTCCAGTGGAGTGCTGAGCTGCTTGAGCTCTGCCGCTGCTGGATTCATGAATCACTGAATGCTCCA
Source organism: Cephalopachus bancanus (assembly GCA_027257055.1). NCBI lineage: Eukaryota > Metazoa > Chordata > Mammalia > Primates > Tarsiidae > Cephalopachus > Cephalopachus bancanus. Next base: position 480 of record JAPVLO010003882.1, read on the forward strand.
ATAAACTCACTAATGCTTTAATGTGCCCATGTTTTACTTTAAACAGTTTGGGTGTCTGAAAAGAGGATCCAAAGTAGATGCCTGGATAATGACTTCTGGAAGCAATGAGCAAACAGGTGTAGGTACCTTGTTGAGCCCAGCACCCTCACTGTGTCTTCTGTGCATTTGAAGGTCGTCACTGGTAATTGCCTGTTGGGTAGAGTTCCAGAACTTGTGTCAGATGTCTAACTTAATGTGCCCATTTTAAAATCTGGTCTAACTGTGGAAGTCAAACTGGGTTTGATATAGGAATTTTTGACAGAAAGTGCACTGAGTCCAGTAAAGAAGTTTGTTTGAAAGGACATTGGGAATAAAATGATAAACAAATTCAACTAAATCCAAGGAGTCTGGTACTCTTCCTTTTGGAACCTGTGCTTTTCTAGAATACAGAATTAGTCTTACCAAAAATAATTTATAATTGTGATGACCACAGCAGAGAAATCTCAACCTAGACAAATCTTTGGGCTCATAGTGGGAGAAGGCAATCCCTGTTGCCCCAGAAACAATGGGAGCTTTTTAAAAAATTGTTGTGCTGAGGCTTCTGAAAGACTTCACAAATAAAAAAATGCCTCTCTAAAATATTTCTAACAAAAGGCAAAGAATAGATCTTAAATTTTTTGTTTGTTTGTATAAATATTAGTCAAAAGTTTTAGGCTCTGGGTAGGTTACCTTGTTCCTTGACTAGCAGAAGATCTTAGATTCAGATATTGTTTTGTAAGTTTTATAGTATTGTACCTGGCTAAAATTTTAAAATGAAAGCTATAAAACCTGCTTTTATCTATATGTTTATGTATATCTGTGTTTGTTATGTATATGTAATTTTTGTTGTTGCTTTTGGTTCTTTGAATTTTTTAATTTTTATTTATTTATTTATTTATTTAATTTAAAAGATGTAGAGTACAATTCAGGGTAGGTATACAAATGTTCAATTTGCATGTATCCTTGTTGATGAGGTGTGCTCCTCCCTCCCCTGGCAGTTTCCATCAACTGCCAATCCCACCCCCCCCTCCCCTGGCAGTTTCCCACTACTGCCAATCCCTTTCTTATAGTATTATGATAATTGTTCAAGGTTCGCTTATGAGTGAGAACATATGGTACTCTGTTCTTTGTTCTGTGATAGATCACTCAGTATGATAGACTCTAAATCAAGTTGCCGCGAAGTTCATGTTTTTCCTTCTTTATGGCTGCATAATATTCTATTGTGTATGTGTACCACTGTTTTTTTTTTTTGAGTTGGAGTCTCACTCTGTCGCCCAGACTGGAGTGCAGTGGCCGCTCCCGGTCACCGCAGCCTCGACCTGCTAGGCTCCGGCGATCCTTCCACCTCAGCCTTCTGAGTAGCTGGAATTACAGGCATGCGCTACCACGCCCGGCTGATTTTTTTTTTGATTTATTGTAGAGATGAGGTCTCGCTGCCCAGGTGGGTCTCGAACCCGTGGGCTCAGGCAATCCACTCACCTCAGCCTCCCAAAGGCGCGGGATTACAGGCTGAGCCACCGAGCCCGACTTGTACCACTGTTTTTAATCCAGTTCAGCTTCGATAGGCAGCATGGTTCGTTCCATGTTTTTGCTATTGTGAATAGAACTGCAACAAATATGCATGTGCAGTTATCTTTTTTGTAGAATGATTTGAGTTCCTCTGGGTATATTCCCAATAGAGGGATTGCTGAGTCATATGGAAGGTCAATGTCTAATTCTTTCAGATATCGCCACACCGTCTTCCAAAGAGTTTGCACTAGTTTGCATTCCCACCAGCAGTGTAGAAGAGCTCCTTTTTCTCCCCATCCTCGCCAACATCTATTGTTGTTTATTAATGATGGCCATTCTTACTGGGGTTAGGTAGTATCTCATGTGGTTATGATTTGTATTTCTCTGATGATTAGTGAGACTGAACACTTTTCTATGTTTCTGTTGGCTGTCCATATATCTTCTTTTGAGAAGTATCTATTCATGTCTTTTGCCAACTTTTTAATGGGGCTGTTTGTTTTCTTCCTCTCGGCGCATTTGAGGTCCTTGTAGATTCTAGATGTTAGGCCTTTGTCAGATATACAGTTAGCAAATATTTTTCCCACTGTGGACTGTCTCCCTGCTCTTTTGATGGTTTATTTTACTTTGCAGAACCTCGTCAGTTTCACGAGGTCCCACTTGTCTATCTTATTTTGTGTTTTTTGAGCACTTAGGGTTTTGATCAGGAATTGTTTCCCAGTTCCAATTTCCATAAGGGTGTCTCCTGCATTCTCTAATATTCTTTTTTTTGAGTTGAAGTCTCACTTGGTCACCCAGACTGGAGTGCAGTGGCCGCTCCCGGCCACTGCTCCGGCGATCCTTCCGCTTCAGCCTTCTGAGTAGCCGGAATTACAGGCATGCACTACCACGCCTGGCTGATTTTTTGATTTATTGTAGAGATGAGGTCTCGCTGCCCAGGCGGGTCTCGAACCCGAGGGCTCAGGCAATCCACTCACCTCAGCCTCCCAAAGGTGCGGGATAACAGGCTGAGCCACCGAGCCCGGCGATTCTCTAATATTCTTATAGTTTGAGGTTTTATGTTTAGGTCTTTGATCCATTTAGAGTTAATTTTTGTGTATGGTGATAGGAAGGGTCCTGTTTCAATCTTCTGCATGTGACCAGCCAGTTTTCCCAGCAGCATTTACTGAATAGGTTCTCCTTGCCCAGTGGGTTGTTGTTGGAGGCTTTGTCAAAGGTAAGTTGGTTGAGAAATTGAGGTTTTGCTTCCAGAATCTCTATCCTGTTCCATTGGTCTATATGCCTGTTCTTGTACTAATAACAGGCTGTTTTGATTATTGTAGCCTTAGAGTAAAGTTGGAAGTCTGGAAGTGTGATACCTCCTGCTTTGTTTCTTTTGCTAGGGATTGTTTTGGCTATTCATGGTCTTTTATACTTCCGTGTAAATTTCTATATTTTCATTTCCAGGTCTGAGAAGAATGATGTTGGTAATTTAATGGGTATTGTATTGAATCTGCAGATTGCTTTGGTAGGAAGGACATCTTAACAATGTTGATTCCTCCTATCCATGAGCATGGAATATTTTTTCATTATGTCTATGCAATTTTTAAAAAATCTCCAGATGGCTACCAAAGTAAATTTATAAAAGAATTCTACTGAGTTGACTTTAAAAATCCATTCTTGCCAGGCTCGGTGGCTCAGCCTGTAATCCCGCGCCTTTGGGAGGCTGAGGTGAGTGGATTGCCTGAGCCCGCGGGTTCGAGAACCGCCTGGGCAGCGAGACCTCATCTCTACAATAAATCAAAAAATCAGCCAGGCGTGGTAGCGCATGCCTGTAATTCCGGCTACTTGGAAGGCTGAGGTGGAAGGATCGCTGGATCCCAGCAGGTTGAGGCTGCGGTGGCCGGGAGCGGCCACTGCACTCCAGTCTGGGCGACAGAGTGAGACTCCAACTCAAAAAAATAAAATAAAATAAAATAAAAAATAAAAATTAAAAAAATCCATTCTTATACAATTTAAGTATTCTCAGAAGTATAGACATGAACACACAAACTTCTCAAGTGCTCATGACTTGGATAAATCTTTGACAAATGTTTTTGTTAATATGTAACTGTGACGTGTGAAGGTTATAGAACTATGCATTTGACCCAAGAACAGATGTGTAAATGGAAATGGAGTGTCCCTTACTTCGTGTATATCAAGTGCAGTAGGAAAGAAAACCAGAATGGATCCATTCACAATTTGCCTCTTCGACACAGAAGTTATTTGTGTGCTGAGGGCAATATTCAGAGGCAACAAGCTCAAGAAGGACTTTTTCTGTCCTCCCCCTTTTCTGCCCAAATCAGTATATTCATATTTTCTCTCTCATCAGTCCAGAGACTGGCCCCAGAGTAATCTAGAGACAAATATGTAAACTGGACTTCTTTTTCTTTAAAGCAGAAAACTAAATTCCCATGTGAATAATGTACTCTGTGTACCCGATTTTAGCATTCTTATTATGAAAGAAAAAGAGTAGAGGCTGTGGGACATCTGGATAAACAACACTTTAGTTCTCCGGTCTAGCCAAAAAACAGCAAAAAAAAATCCATTATCTTAAGCCATTTTCTGTTGCTATAATAGCACATATAAGACTGAGTAATTCATTCTTAAAAATGGGATTTTGCACAGTTCTGGAGGCTGGGAAGTTCAGGGGCATATGGTCAGCATCTGTTCAGCTTCTGGTGCGGAATCTTTTTATTATTGTTTATCTCAAAGATGTGGGGACAATTCGGGGTTAGGTATACAAATCTTCATTATGCAGGTATCCTTGTTGATGAGGTGTGGTGAGGACTTTATTGCTGTGTCATAACGTGGCACAGGGCATCATGTCTCTCATTGTTATTATTAAGCCAGCCATCCCCTCATGGGGACCCCACCCTGGTGACCTTATCTAATCCTAACTAACTCCCAAAGGTCTCACCTCCAAATCAACATATTTATTTTGGAATTGAGTTTCCAATATGTGAAACTGGGAAGACATATTCAAACCATGGCACCCATGCATTTCATCTTTTTAGGATTCCTACTTTTGTGATGACTGCCTAACATGAAAATGCTATAAAAATAGCTAACTGGGAAATAACTTGAAATGATAGCTGGCTTTGTCTAATGTCTCATGACTTTTTTTTTTCATTCTCCAATTATTGAGTTCCTACTATATACAAGACAATATGCTTGAAATAATGCTGTTAACAAGACAGAGCAGTTTCTTAACCCAAGGAACTTACAGTCTAATCAAATAATCCCACATATAATCCATAACAGAATATGATAAATGTTGTGAAAGAAAAGTTATTGGAAGCTATGAGAGGATCCCACCTGGAGGCCTGATATGGTCTCAGGCAGTAGGTGACGTTTTTCCCCGGAAGAGACATTTGAGTAAAATTCTACAGGATGAACAGGAGTTACCTACAAAAGGGGTGGGGGTGGAAGGAAGATGAGGAGCTATCTGAGCAGAGGTAGCAGCAAGTGTAAAGAACCCAGGGCATGAGAGGGCACAGTGCATCTGAGGAACTGACAAAAGACTGGAGTGGCTGACAGCAGAGAGCAAACAGGAGAGGGGCTCGAGATGAGAGAAGCTGCAGGGTAAGGACTTTGACCATTATCCTAAGAGAAATGGGGAGCCATTGCAGGTTTCTAAGCAGGGGACTGACATGACAAGAGTTGCACTTTATGATCACTCAGGCTGCTCTTTGGAGAATGAACTGGAGAGGGCCAGAGAGGAAGTAGAGGTGCTAATATGGGAGACAAATAGAAGGAGACAATAAGGAAACAAGTGTGTGCTGCCCTGTGTCAATGCAGAGTTAACACAGTAGCGACTGAAAGCACTGGCTTTGAAATCAACCTACCCAGCCTTGTGTCCTGGCTTTGCCAATTACTCTATGACCTGGAGCAAATTATCTGAGTTTTCTCATCTCTGAAACGAGAATAATACATGTCTGCCTTGTAGTGTATGTGAGAACTCTCCAGTATGTGAGAACTAATATATAGAAAAAACTTAGAACAGTGTCTAGCACGTGGTCATTTTTCATTAAATGTGATGGCCCTAGGCCACACAGCTACTATATAAGAACAGAACAGTGAACTGCTCTGGTTCAAGTTGGGGGTGGGGTGGGCCCTGAGCCTTGTCCATGTGTCTACCTCTACTACCACCTTGTCTGAGGTGTTACCCACTCAGTCCTAAATTCCTGGGACTTCAATCATTCCCTCTCTGCCAAATGATGTAGCCTCAGAGTGGTCTGTCAGGAGTCTGTTTCCTGGGCACTGTGCTAAAGAATCAGGTGACAAAAGTGACCAGTTTAAGAAGAGTTTTCTAGTATGCAGGGTCACTTCCAATTTTATTAAACATAAATTATGACTAGTGCCACAAATGGCTTTTTTCCATTAATAATTAAAAAACAAAAAAACAGAAACCAAACTCTCTTGTGCTTGAAGATGGGTACAAACTGGTTTAAAAATTTTTTTTTTAAAGAAATCAAGGTTTCATTACGTTGTCCAGGCTAGACTTGAACTTGTGGGCTTAAGCAGTCCTCCCACTTCAGTCTCCTGAGTAGCTGGGACTACAGGTGCATGCCACCACACATAGCACAAACTATTTTTAACTAACAGTTGGGGAGGGGGAGGTGGCCCCACAAAATAGAAGCAGTTTTGAAGGAATTCTAGACCTCAGAAGGGTATGGCTAACAGAAATACCTTTGAAAGAAGCACATGTCACTCCTGAGTGTATGGTTGTCTTCACTCATTCTGGCTCCTCCTATTTACCTATTCCAAGCTATGGCTCTAGCCTAGTTTCAAGCATTGATTCAATCAACACTGGGTTCTAATCTCTTGAAGATTTGCTTGGAACAAGGAAATCCATGCATCAACCACAGGCCCCATTCCAGGAATGGACCTCCGTAGCTCAATGACCTGTGGCTAAGCAGGGTCACTGGGAGGTGAGGACAAAGTCTATAAACCAACAAACCAGACAGAAGTTCTGGAACTGGGTCACAATGAGGAATACTTGGACTACCTATATGCCCAACACCTGTTCAAAGTCATTCCCAACATTCCTGACTAGATGCAACCACCTGGTGATGCTGGTTTTACATCTATTCGACTATGTGATCAGAGGGGCAGAAAAGCCCTCATTAACTGAAGATCAGTGAGGCCTATAACCCAAGAAATAACCTAGGACTAATGAGAGTTCTTACCAGTCCAAAGAAAGCACCAGGAAGTCAAAAGAGCTGGAAAAACTTGGACAGGGGAGGCCCTTCCTGGAAAAGTGGGCGCTGGACAGCACAGCCACACAGAGATAGAACAAGAAGACAGTCAGGAGCTCTACTCAAGACTGCAAAGGCAATACTTTTTCATTGAGAACTGGTGTAGGAGTAGGAAAGTTGGCAATTGACTGATTGCCCCTGTAGCCCTGGAGAAATCAGGTGACTTCTGTTCAGAGTAGGCAGAGCTGCTGGTGCTGTTCTTCAGGGCAGTATAGTCTCTGCTGCACCTCATTCAGCCAGGGCCAAGTTTGTAGACTGCGGCCACTGGCCTCCTGGCAGATGTTCTGCTCCACTGTGTCACATTCAGCTAGGAATGCTTGAACCTTTTTCACCAAACTCTTCCTTTTCAATGTGCCGTCTTCGAAATTTTCCGGCAGGATCAGTGCATCAGTCTCGTCCAAGATCTTCATAAACTGCTCGACGGTGGCTTTTACTCTCCTATCAAGTTTGCAGAGAGCTTCGGCTTGCAAATCCTTGGCCAGAAAACCCTGCTGGATTCCAGTAACCTCTTTATTCAGCTCTTCTAGTTGGCTAGCTGTCTTCTCCACAGACTTTTCCAAATCTTTCAGCTTCTTTAGTTCAACTTCTTCCTCTGGACTCTTCTTTTTCCCAATTAACATGACCCGGCAACCATTTTGTATTCCAAGTGCTGACAATGGTGTCTCCATTTCCTTCAGGGTTTTTCCCTTAAATATGAGTTTCAGAAAAGACAGTGGACCCCCAGTGGCCTCTTGCACAGCCTGGGCCAGATCTCGGACAAGTGGTTCGCTGTTGCCCTGCTGGGGAGTAACATGAAGGTCATGCTTCTCATCGCTGTGGGTGACAGTCAGGCGGAGCCGGCTGCTGCCATCTCCTCCCTGGTCGCCGCCTCCTCGCTCCGGGTCACCACCTCGCTCCGGGCGCCTCCTCGCTCCGGGCCCCGCGGGGCCGAACTTCCTTCGTCACCCGCGGCCTGCGAGCGCTGGCGGTGGCTCCCGGCCCGCCCCGAGCGCCACGCCCCGGAGCCCAGGCGCCGCGCTCCGCCAGGCCCGCGCGTGTTGGCCGCCCCGCAGCGGCAGGTGAGCGCCGCTTCTTGCGAGCCCGCCCGGTGGCTTCCCGGGCCCGTCGTGACATTCTCATGAGGAAACCAGGCACAATTTTTAAGAGCAAATGAACTAAGTGGATTTAAGAAAGATAAAAGTTTATCAAGAAACTTCTCAACAGTGATTGTTTAATAATATATCTGTTAAAAAAGTCCAACTCTCTTTTGTGCCTTATCCCCTTAGATTTTTCTAAGTTAAATGGTGGATATCTATTAAATGTCTAGATCATTTCCAGCAAGATAAAATTCCAACACTTTAATTGCTGAACATAAGTTTATGCACTTTTGACTTCTCGTTACAGAGAAACTAAAGGTGTTTGGGTGTGTTAGTAAACATACCCTGTGCCACATTGAAATGTCATACTATGAGAAAATATATTCTCCCAAAAATTAAGAAAAAGTGTCAATCTACACAATGGTGGTTTCACAAGATTAAATTTACTAAAAGTTAAATATTTTAATATATTGTAAATAACACAAGAAATTATAAGATAACTCTGTGAGGAAATATAAATTAATATTCTATGTACAATGGTGTGTTTTTGTTAAAGGACAAAGAAAGCAATTCTGTCCTAAAGTAAAATGCCTGGTTTTTCACAATGAGAAAGTAAAAGTATAGGACAAAGCCTGAATAGATAAAATGAATTTGTAGGTTTGTGGAAGAAGAACTTGGAAAAAGTATTCTCTATGTTTAAGCTAGCTAAGATTTGAATGAATTTATCATATGTAAAAACTGATGTGCCTGAATGTAAAAAGTATATTGGTACATTTTTAAAAAAAATACTGGTCTGTTTTTGCTTTATTAGGTATTTGAAAACTTAGTCATCTCTATTCAAACAGCTAGATCCCAACTAAGTATCTTTCTGCATTTGCCTTTGAAGAGTTTTAATTATTACTCTGGCTGTATTAATGACTATAGCTCCAGAGTGACCCATGATTCTATTTTGAACAAGTGCTTTTCACCTGTGACTTGTTTTAAACAAACTTCTCAAAATTAAATTATGAATAAGGTCTTTTAATGTCAAACTAACTTTGAGACTTCCAGAGGGCCTCGGGAATATGTCAAAAGAACTAATTCTCTCTCCTTATAAAAACAGAGACATTAAATCAATTAGGTCTATCAGATATGTCCAATTTGCATGAAAATCTTGGTTACACAAGAAATTAGATGTTATGTCTCTGTGTTATACTTGCATATAGATAGATGTTACAAATGAGTGAAACTTCTAACTAGCCTCTACCTTTCCATTCTAACCAATGAAATATTCTTTGTCATGTTTTTGTGAACACATTATAAAAGCTTTCACTCTTACCTCTCCCAGTAGAGTCCTAAGGCAATTGTGGTCTATCTGATTCATGAATCGCTGAATGCACTAATAAACTCTTCAAAATTTTGACATGTGTAAGTTTAACTTTTAACAATCCAGGGCCACCCTTGATCATTTTCCTGCAAAATATGCAGATTATTAAGATATAATATGGACTTTTATCTATTACACATATAAATATTTAGTAAGGCAGGATTTTGTGCATATGAATACTGTATAAACTGTTGGAACCCTTCGGTACGCATACTCTGTGAGACAGCAGTGAGTGCTCTTGGATACCTTGATATATGTGCACTTTTCTTTTCTAAACTGTGCCTTTTACGGGTTATGATATATTGAGAAATTAGAATGTAATTAACTTGGTCAAATTCTCAGAAACACACTATCCCTGCATAAATGTCACAGCCCTGTCTCATGACCTCAATGATATATGGTTCGGCAGTTGAGTATGGTTTGGTTTGAGAATTTGATGTAATTGTAAAACATGGTTGATTTTCATTTTAAATTGAACAAATCTATATTTGTTGCAAAACAAACAAAAAACCCCAAATCAACCAACTAACCACAGAAGTATACAATGAAGAAAATGAAAAGATCCCTTGTTTCCAAACCCAACTCCATTGCTGTCACACTTTTATATATCAACTGTAACAGAGAGTTGTGACTTTGGAGTATTGTAGAGACTGTGACCAAGGATTCCCATAAATCCCAAGTCCATTCCTGACAATCTGTGACCTCTGTGGGCAATGGGCAAAAGTAAAGGTGAAGGAAAAGAAAATCACATTACTGTGTGCAGAAATTTCATCTCAGGACAGAAAGCTGGCACTTGGAGACAGAGTATGTGGTTTATGTTGGAGACTTCAGGGGCTCTTCCCTGGCCCTGAGCCCAGAGTGGATTTTGCTGCATTTTTCAAGATGCGCTTGAAAGAATAGAAGTCTGTCAAAGATGAGGGGCAGAGAGCAAGCAAGACAGATGGTTCCACCCACGAAGGTTCACCTTTCTCTGGTGTTGTTTGTGGGATCAGAAGAAAGATCTAGAATGAGTTGGTGAGAACTATGGCTTCTAAGGAAATATTCATACTCCTGGAGAGCTTGCAGTGTGAGGCTCCATGGCGTCATGGTGAGCACTCTGAATTCTCAATCCAGTGATCTGAGTTCAAGTTGTCATTCTAAGTTCAAGTCATCTCAGTGGACCTTTTGGTTTAATTGGGATGAATGAAGGCCACTTTCTTTCACTCCCTTGGAAGGAGGGTCTTGCTTCCTTGCCCCAGAAACTGGACTCTCAGAGTAGCTTGATGGCTCATGTTAACATTAAAAAAAAAATTGCCAATACATTGAATTGGGGTGACTGGTCCTGAAGAGTCCCCTTCCTCAGTGAGCCCACCTGGCCTGGTGCAATTGGAGGCCTGGCGGGGCCACCAAGGGCTCCAGGGACCCAGCGTGTCCCCCACCTTCTCCTCAGGGTGAAAGATCTCTCCCACTAAAAATGCTGCCATGGATAATCCTAGTCGTCAGGATTTCTTTCACTTCAGGAATCATGTAATCGCACCGATTATTCTATTTCTGCAGAGGTAGAAAATAATTCCTGAAGATGTGGTGTGTTTCTTAGCAAGGTCATGGGCAGTGAGATTGCCCTTGCGGGTCATGGGTCAAGCAGGTCCAGCACCTTTGCTTTTGTTTTTCTGGACTCTCTCCTCCCAGAACCTCGAGCTTTGGGATCTCTGCTGAGGTCACTGGGGGCCGCAGTTGCCCTAAACTTTGTACCTCAGCCCGGGGAATGTCCTTCAGCCTGAACTGGACCAAAAAGAGAGATCCGCACCGGGGATTTCAGCATCTTGGGTCGTGGAACCCACTGGACCCTGAGCCAAGGCCACCTAGATGAGACAATCCTGGGTGGCTCGGAGCCACAAGTCGGGGCTCTGGACCTTCACTTTCGTGCCGGCAGGGTCTGCTGCAAGAAGACACTACGGGAGAAGGTCATGAACACTTGCTTCCTGTTCCCTCCAATTCATATACACATTTAGATGAGGATTTTGGAGGCGCCCCCTACCTAGCTAAAATGTTCTCTGCCTGGTGCTAGAGAGTCTCTATTTTTTTGTTTATGGAACTTCCCGTGGTTACAAGGAACTGAAAAATAAAACTGCGTTTGGGGCTGCTCACTATGGAGGGTGTAAAAAGGAAGGGGGTTGGGGGCCCGTTGCAGGTAGCTGAGGGAGAAAGGAGCAGAGAAAGAAAGGAGCAAAGGGAGGGAGCCAAAGGAGTAGGAAGGAGAAAAGGAGATATGCCAAGGTTTGGTTTTTGTTGGTGAGTTTGGGATGACGCATTTCCCCACTCTGTAGCACTGCCCCCCTGTGACCCTGACAGATAAAGACAGTCCCCTCACCTCTAAAAAAAAAACTACGATTCGATATCTATCTGGACACAGACACAAAAATGTATAACAAAATATTAACATTTTAAATCTAGCAATATGTAAAATGAGGAATGTACTTCAGCAGAGGGATGTGATGGTTAATTTTCCGTGTGAAGTTGACTGTGTTAAGGGAAACAGGTCGGTGATGAGTTGTTACTTTGGGGTATGTTTGTGAAGGATTTTCTGAAAGAGATCAGCATTTGACTCAGTCGACTGAATAAAAAGTTCTGCTCTCATAAATGTGGGTAGGCATCATCCAATTTGTTGAGGGCCCCACCTAAAATAAAGGTGGAGGAAGGGCTTCTTCACTCTCTCTTCTGGACCTGGGACATCTGTCTTTTCCTGCCCTTGGACAGGAAAAGATAGAACTCCAGGTTCTCAGGTTTTTACAGTCAGGACTTAAACCAGCGCCATCCTTCCCCCTCTACACCTCTAAATCTTTGGCCTTGGCCTGAGAGTTACATCATTGACTCCCTTCGTTCTGAACCTTTGGAATCAAACTGAATTATACCTAGCTCTCCATTTTGCAGATGGCATATTATGGGACTTCTTGGCCTTCATAATTGTGAATTCTCATAATACATCTTTTCTTCTATCTATCTATCTATCATCCTCTGTGTTCTATTTCTCTGGAGGACTCTGACTAATACAGTGGGCTTACCCCAGGAATGCCAGACTGGTTCACTATGAGAAAATTAATTACTGTAATGTACGATATTGATAGTCTAAATAACTTCACATAATCATACCAGTTGATGCAGAGAAGGTATTTGACGATACACGACATCTATAAATGATAAAGCATCTTTGTATGTTAGGAATAGAAGGGAATGTTCTCAATATGCCATAGGACATCTACAAACAACCTACAGCTAGCATGACACTTAAAGTTGAAAGACAGAATGCTCTTCCCTAAGACTGGTAACAGGGCAAGGATGTCCACTCTCACCACTCTTATCAACGTCATATGTAAGTCTTCATCAGTGCAATGAGGCAAGGAAAAGAATAAAAGGCATCCATTTTGGAAGGCAAGAAATAAAGCTGCCCCTATCGCAGATGGTATGATTTTCTATATAGAAGATCTCAAGGAATCTGAGGGGAAAAAACCAAACTACTGTAATTCCCAGGTGGTGTAGCAATTTTGTAGGGTACAAGGTCAACAACATACAAAAATCAAATATATTTCCATATACTAGCAAATTAGAACTGGAAACCAGAAAAGTAAAAAAAAAAACAACATTTTATTGTATTTCCCCCCCAAGTGAAATACTTAAATGTAATATTGACTAAACATATGTGGGATCTATAAGTTATAAATAATAAAAGTGGATGAAACAATACCTACATAAATGGGAAGATATATCATATTCATGTATTAGAAGATTCAACAGAGAAAGATCTATGGTTTATTCTCCCCAAATTGACAAATAGATTTAATTCAATATCAATTTTAAAAACTATTACATTTGGTAGATGTTAAAAATTTCTTTTTTTGTGGAAAAAACTAAAGGCTAAAACATTTTTGTAAAGGAGTAAAGTTGGAAGAATTGCACTCTTCAGTTTTAAGACTGACTATATAAACCTACAGTTTGCAAGATCTTGTACTTAGAAGATCTTGTACTTAGCAAAGGGATAGGAACACTGATTGAACAGAAATAATCTAGAATCCAGAAATAGGGCCACGTAAATACAGTTCATTGATATTGACAAAGGTGCAAAGGTAATTCAGTGGAGAAATATATTTTTACCTCTGATGAATTGAGTTTAGGCAAAGTGTTCTTAGGTATGACACCAAAAGCACAATCCATTAAAGAAAGTCAATATATTGGGCTTCATTGAAATTAAAAATGTTTTCTTTTCCAAAACAGTTGAGTATGAAAAGCTACAGATTGAGAGAAAAATTACAAATACGGCAAAGCACTTGTGACTAGATATGTATAGAACTCTTAACATTAACAAAAGGAGATAGACAACAACAATTAACAAAACAGGCAAAAGCCATGAATAGACTTTGCAGAAGAGGAACACATGAAAAGATGTTCCATATTGTTCAGCCTTGTAGAAATGTCAATTAAAACCACAGTATATGTGCAAACACAATATGAAGTGTTGAGGATGAAGAGCAAATGGAATTCTACTACACTGCTGGTGAGAATGTAAAATGGTGCTGCTTCCACTCTGGAAATGATCTGGCAGTTTCTTGTAAAGTTAAGCATATACTTATGGCATGATCTAGTAAGCTCACTCCTGGGCATCTGTTTATATTTGAGAAATAAAAACTTCTGTTCGCGCAGAATCCTCTATAGGAGTGTCCATAGTAGCTTTATTTGTAATAGTTCCAAACTGAGAAAAACACAAAGACCCTTTAGTGGGTTAGTAGATAGGCAACCCAGTGTGTATTCACTGAATGGAATGAAAACTCAGCAATACCTGTTGATAGGCACATTTTGAATGAATCCCACTGTCACTGTGCTGAGTGAAAGAAGCCAGTCTCAAAAGCTTACATACTATGTGCTTCCCTTTCTCTGACATTCTCAAAAGACAAAAGTATAGTGATGAAGAACAGTGTTTGCCAGGTTTATGTTTCCAGGGAGGATATGACTATAAGGAGAAAACACAAAGAGGATTTGGGGGAAGATGCGACTGTTTTGAATTCTGATTATGGTGGTGGCTACATGTTTGTTAACATGTTAAAATTCATAAATACATTTTTTAGAAGAAAACAAGCCTATTTTAGTGTACAATAATTAAAACAACAATAACAAAAGCCCTGTACTAAAGACTGTACAAGCTGGATGATGAAAAGCAGGGATTTTGTCTTCTCCCTAGCAGTAGGAAGTCTGTTGCCCACACTTTTCCTAAGAATTTGCTTTCTTGAGGCAATGTTGGATACTTTTCTTGAGTCCCCCATGTAAATTACAGTGAGCAGTCCAAGGTGCACTTTCTTTATGGCATCCTTTTATTCTTCACAGCCTGTTAGCTGTCACTCTGTCTTTGCCACTTCTGGGGATAATATAGGGGTACTGTAGATCCCTGTGCTGGCTGACTTGCCACACTTCCCAGGTCTGGTCTCTACCAGGAGCAGTAAGAGCCTCATCTAACTGCTCCAGACACCAGTGAGGGAAATCATGTGATATTGCAAGGGCTTTTGTTGGAGGGTTTTTTTTTTGTTGTTGGTGGTTTTTTTTTTGTTTTTTTTTTTTTTTTAGTTGGAGCCTCACTCTGTCTCCCAGGCTGAAGTGCAGTAGCATGGTCACAGCCACAGCCACTCCAGCATTGACCTGCTGGGCTCCAGCGATCCTTCTGCCTCAGTCTTCCAAGTAGACAGAACTACAAGCACACACTACCATGTCTGGCTATTTTTGATTTACTGTAGAGACAAGATCTCGCCAAGCTGCCTGGACTGGTCTGGAATGTGTGGGTTTTCAGGCAATCCATTCGTCTGGGCTGCCCAAAGTGCTGGGCATACAGGCTTAGCCACCGAGCCCAGCCTAGAGGTTTTTATAAGAGCCAACAAGGGGAAGAAAGTGAGATCATGCTGTAGCCCAGATTCACATGAAGGGTTCTGTGGCCACAACTCAGAGTACATTTGGAAAGTTATCTGAAACTGCAATCACGTTTAGCATTGTAAACAAACAAAGAAACAAACACAGAAGACCATCTGCCAAAAGGATTTCCCAAAGAGACTACCATTTTGATTTCCACCAGCAATGAATGAGTGTTTCTGTTGCTGTGCATGTTTAACAGCATTTACTATTGTCATTTTTTGGGTTTTAGTCCATCTAATCGGAATATAATGATATCTCGTTTTAGTATGGCGATTCCTAATGACAAGTGAGTTTTGAGGATGCTTTAATGCTTATTTTAAATCTGTATATCTTTTCTGGTGAGATATCCAAATCTTTTACCTAGTGTTTAATTGGGTCATGTGACTTCTTCTTATTGAGCTTTAAGAGTTCTTTGCATATTTGGACATCAGTCCTTTATTAGATCTGTATTTTGCCAGTATTTTCTCTTAGTTTTTCTGTTGTTTTAACAGTGACTTTCACAAAGGAGCTTTTATTTTTAATAAATTCCAACTTATCAGTTTTTTTCTTTTGTGGATTGTGCTTCTGGTTTGGTATCTAAGAGTCATCATGAAACCAAGGTCACATATATTATCTTCTAGGAGGCTTGTGGGTTTTTGGGGGGTTTTTTTTTGGTCTTTTTTTTGAGTTGGAGTCTCACTCTGTCACCTAGACTGGAGTGCAGTGACCACTCCCAGCCACTGCGGCCTCGACCTGCTGGGCTCTGGTGATCCTTCCGCCTCAGCCTTCCAAGTAGCTGGAACCACAGGTGCGCGCTACCACACCCGGCTAATTTTTGATTTATTGTAGAGATGAGGTCTCACCAAGTTGCCCAGGTGGGTCTTGAACCTGTGGGCCCAGGCAATTCACTCACCTCAGCCTCCCAAAGTATTGGGATTACAGGCTGAGCCACTGAGCCCGGCCGGCTTGTGGTTTTTTACTTTACATTCAGGTATGTAATCCACTTGGTGAAAGGTATAAAATCTATGCCTAATTTTTTGCATGTGGATGTCTAGTTGTTCTAGCACCATTTGTTTTGTTGACAAGTGTACCTTTTCCTTGTTCAATTGCCTTTGTACCTTTATCAAAGATTAGTTGACTAAATAGGGTCTATTTCTTGTCTCTGTATTCTTTTCTACTGATCAATTTGCATGTGTTTTTCCCCTTTTTTCACCAATTCCACACTGTTTTGGTTACTGTGACTTGATAGTAAATCCTGATGTTGGTAGTGTGTTAAACCTCTGGGAATTTTTTTTTTTATCTTCACCATGAGATCCTCCTGGTGGTAAAATTAGCACATGTGTGAAATGCCCCCTAAGTGGGGGATCCAAAGAGTTTTTAATGCTCCGGCTGATTACCCTGAGCTTCTTTTAATTTGTCAGCAGGCAATTATTCCTATCACTTGCTGGCTGCAGCAGCTTCTATTCTTGGTAAGCTATGATTCCCTGCATTAGTCTTTCTAGTTTTTAGGGTGGCAGTCTGCTCATGACTTCAATTCTCTGGTTCATTTAAGAAGAGTTATTGATGTTCAGTTTGTTAGGCTTTTCCCTTATTGCTAGGAAAAATGATGACAGCTCTTTACAAGTTAGAGTAGAAACTGAAATTTCCTCTTAAAAGTGACTTACAATAAAAGATATCAATTGTAAACGTACAATTCCATCATGTAAATATATTTTTAGAATTGTGCAAGCATCACAAGAGTCCCAGTCGGAACATGTTCCCGTACTCTTTTGAGCCTCTTGCAGTCATTTCCAGTCCCTGGTCATCCTGACTGGGCCTGAACAGAAAAAAGTTTGGCTAACAAACATCATGAATTTAAATTTTTATTAGGTTGGAACTTTATATAATGGAGCATTGACCTATGTTTGTGATAGTTACAGAAGACATTGCATTCCAGGATTTTTGAATTGGTTCATCTACGCTGGTAACTGACACTTACTATCAAACCTTCTCTGGTGAGACCAAGTAAAGGCGCAAAAAAAAAAATCTGCAATAAGAAATAGAAGCAGATGATGATTTTGAATGTAATGGTCTATGGAGTTAAGTGTTGTATCATCCTTATTCCTTCAGGAATATGGTTGGCAACATGAAAGAGACAGTCCTGTGGTGCCTGACATGCCCTTCGTTATCTTCTTCAAGTTTCAAGGGCTCCAGAATGTCACATAGGGGAGCACAGGGCTTTTACTGTGGTTCTTTAATTTCTTTCTTTCTTTCTTTTTTGTCTCACTGGGATTAGCATACATTTATCAGAAGATAAAAAATCAAGAGTAGAGATAGCCAGGCTCGGTGGCTCAGCCTGTAATCCCGTGCTTTTGGGAGGCTGAGGTGAGTGGATTGCCTGAGCCCGCGGGTTCGAGACCCGCCTGGGCAACTTGGCAAGACTTCATCTCTACAATAAATCAAAAATTAACCAGGTGTGGTAGCGCGCGCCTGTAGTTCCAGCTACTTGGAAGGCTGAGGCAGAAAGATCGCCGGAGCCCAGCAGGTCAAGGCTGTGGTGGCTGGGAGCGGCCACTACACTCCAGTCTGGGCGACAGAGTGAGACTCCAACTCAAAAAAAAAAAAAAAAAAAGAGTAGAGATAGGCACCCATACTAGCCTACTGTTGCTACATATTAATAAATTAGTGATTTGAAACCACAGAAGCCTTGAATGAAGTGGCTGGGTTCTTTCATCAGAGTCTCACAAGGTGAAACTGGTGAGGGCTGACTGAGTTTTTGTCTGCAAGTTAGGCTACTCTTCCAAGTTCACTGTAGATATTGGCAAAATTCATTTCTTGTGATTGGGGGACTGAGGTGCCTTTTTCTTTGCTGGCTGTCAGTCAGGAGACACTCTGACTCCAGAGGCTGCCTGCCTTCTCTGGCACTTGGCCTTTTCCATCATTCAACCACCAACAGCACATGGAGTCCTTCTCAAGCCCCTGCCCTCTCTGACTTCATCCTCTACTGCCATCCAGAAAAAGCTGGGCGTTTATGGGGTGATGTGATCAAGTCTGGGTGGTCAGGTCACTTCACCAACTTAAAGTCATTTAACTGCCATAAAACAACATAATCACAGTCATGATATCTCATCACTTCTATGGGTTCCAGGGATAAGGGCAGGACTTCCTTGGAGACCATTTCAGAAATCCTGCCTACCACATGCCAACCTCTGGTCCCCAGACATTCACAGTACTCCAGAATGCAAAATGCATGCGCCTTCTCCCCTAAAGTTCTCCATTTCATTCCATTAGAGCATTAGTTCAAAGTGAAAAATGTCATGTAGATCACATCTGACCAAAAGTTAGTCTCATCTAAATCATCTACATCAGATGTGCCCGAGGCTTCTGAGAGTGTTTATGAGGCACAGATCCTCGACATGATTCCTTTTCCTCTGCCAGCCTGTGACACCAAACAACTTATCAGTCCCCAACGCGCAATGGTGGGACAGACATAACAATTATAGTTCCATTAAGGAGAAATAATAAAGGAATAAAGAAATCACCCATCCAAAACAGGTTTGAAATTCATCTGGGCAAAGTACAGCAGGAGTATCTTGATTAGGATCCAGATCCTGGGACTAATCATCGGAAATGGGGCTTTGCCTCTCGACCCTTGGCTCCACATTTGTTTTCATCTTTATTCAAATCATTATGATTTTTTTTTTCTTCTCACACTCCTTTGGTTCTTCCTCTTCCTTTTCATAGCCCTATCCTCCTCTTAACTGCTTGGAACATCCTCCCCACCAGAACTGGTCAGATATTGATCGTGTCCTGGTTCTGTCTACCTCCCACGAGGCTGTCCTCCTGATCTCATACTCTTCTGGGATTCCCTTACTGATATACCCTCTATCAGTCCTATTTTATTCTGTTCACCTGGCTGTCTTAGGAGAAAAATCTAGGATTGTAGAGACCCAGAAGCCTGGAATCAAGTGCCTAGTTCTCTGCC
>JAPVLO010003883.1:0-19459 GCA_027257055.1 Cephalopachus bancanus
AACACAACACAACAATGACCCACAGGCTTGGAAAATCGCCTGTAGCCTAGAAAGGGTGTTGACTGAAGGAAACAGTAGCACTCCTCCCTAAGCATCTTGTGGGTTGCACCCACCCTGCCTCCTTCCCCTGTCCCATTCTAACAGAGTACCACAGGATTCAACCTCTATTATCTGGAGTGACATAAGCATCCATTCTACGAAGCATCACAAGGGTACTTACTATTGCTGCTGTCACTGCTATTATTTCTATTATAAAAGACTATAATAAATACCAGAACTGGAGAGCAGTTACTTGTGAGGTTGAAATTAGAAGTATTTTTCTTTTTATATTTTCTGCCCAAATTTCCTGTAATAATGTACAACACTTTAAAAAGAAAAAACAATAATATTTAAGAAAAAATGTGGCTTAGAGAACAAGTTAGGCCATGTGTGGTGGTTCACATCTGTAATCCCAGCACTTTGGGATGCCGATGTGGGAAAACTGCTTGTGCCCCGGAGTTTGAGACCAGCCTAGACAACACAGTGAGACCTCATCTCTAAAACAAAAACAAAAACAAAACAAAAATCAGCCAGGCATAGTGAGAGGCTAAGGCGGGAGGAATGCTTGAGCCCAAGAGGTCAAGACTGCAGTGAACTGGGATTATGTCACTGCACTCCGGTTTGGACAACAGAGTGGACCATATTTAAAATAAAAAAAAGGAAAGAAAAGAAAAAGTTAAACACTCAACAAAGTATTAGCAGATCAAGCTTACCAGTATATAAAAAGCCAGATGCCAAGACGAAAGTGTGGACATATGCCAGGTGTGCAAGGCTGGCTCGACATCTCAAATCAGCCTACAATCCATCTGCATCAACAGGCAAAAGGAGAAAAATCCCCCAATCAGTCAAGAGACAGGAAGGGCCTTTGACAAACCCCCCCCCCCACCATTCATGATACGAATTCTCAGCACATAAGGAAAGGAGAACTTCCTCAACTTGGTCAAGAACACCTACAAAATCCTACACCAACATGGCAACCATGGGTCAAACCCAAAGCATGCCTGGCCTTGCTGCACAGATGGCAGGAGTACCAACCTCCAGCCCAACTGGGATGTGGTCCTCTGGGGCAATGAGAAACGTGACTATACACCCTCTTCCTGAGATGCTTTGCCCATCTTTGAAATCCAACCACGCCCTCCAAGGAGGTGGTGCTTCAGTCTGGATTTTCTCTCCAGGAAGCCCATCCTGCCATACTCTTGGCAGGTGCACACCTCCACCTGGATACTTTCTATCATCCAAGCATCCAGCCTCAATCTGAGCCTATCTTCTCCTCACCGTCACCGCTACCTTTCTCAGGCATTTTTTACTGAAAGCACTAGATGCGTATTCTTCAGTCAATCACTATGAGGACACCATGAAGTGGTGGTATTATTAGACCCAACTCACAGGTGAATAAACAAAAGCAGGGAGTAAGACGTCTGCCTGAATTCATACACAGTCAGTAGTGGATTCTGAACCCAAATAGCTCGAGTGCACAGTCTGCCTTCTGACCACAATGTCGTTTCCCACATCTTCCCTTCAAAAATCGCCTTCTTCCCCTTCCCCTAGTGGTGCCAGGATCTAGGCGGTCACCAGGCTTGAAACTCTGGGGTCAAGTGTTCTTTTTTCCACCAGATGACAAGTTTCTTGACTTCCTACCTGAAAGAGACATCATGACACCTCAGTTCAAGGCCTCGCACAAAGTGGTGGGTCACACATGATGGAAAGTCAGAAACCACCATACCTGCCCCTCCACCGGAGTCTGGCTGCAGGGCTCTTCTCCCACATCCACAAAAATATCCTCTTTTCCTTGCACCCTCTGCCACTATCTCCACTTAACACCCGGAGCCGTTCTTTCCTGCTCCATGTTAGCCCACCCAGGCCCTTGTTGGGCAAATACTGGTCACATGCCCCACTCTCCTCCCCTGCTGACAGGAGGAGCGCTCCAGGCCAAGATACTCTTGGAGTCATGCCCACTGCATACTCAAGGTGGTTAACCAAAAGTAAATAAACATCCTTGGTCCTGCTTCTTTGCACACAATGCAGTTGCTGTGTCTTGTTCCCTTTCCCAAGCTGGGAGTTCAGAATCTCTCTCCACGTCTATTGGGGTGTGGGGAGCTTTGTACCAACTGGTCACCATCAGTCCCTCCTGTAAGTGGTAATGAAGCCATATCTTTACTGACTTCTGCTCAGAGTGATTCCTTCAGAACAGGTAGACACTACACCAGTGCCCTGCCTGTGGCAGCCCTTTAACCCAGTCCCACTCCTCCCTGCACCAAAAATCTGTTGAAACAAAACTGGAAGTCTCAAGGAGCCTCTGTGTGACTTAAGGAAACAGGCAGGGATCCCGCTCCTGCCTCCAACCTGGCTAGCACTCTCTCTTCTTATTACCGCCTGGCCCCAAATCCCGGGCTTTCTAATTCTGATCTCAATACCCTCTGGCCCCTTCATACTTCGTGGCTAGATGTGCCGCTTGCTCCTTCTGCCTTGGTGTTTAGACCTAAGCTTCTCTCATGTTGCCTGTGGCTAGGCTTGTGTCTTTAACTCCTAGAACCAGTCTCTCAGACAGAAACCTCATGTCTCAGTCCAATCACTCCATTCTTTTTCTACCTATGCCCAGAATACTTCATATGAGATTCAATATATGGGTACTTGAGCCTGAGTACTGTGCTATTCTCTAGCAGTGTCATAAATATGACCATCTGCTTCTTCTGAACTCCTTCTCTTCCCTTCCACTCAAGAATGGTGGTTACTTGAGCCTGAGTATTGTGCTGTTCTCTAACAGGATCATGAATAGGACCCTCTGCTTCTTCTGAACCCCTTCCCTTCTCTTCCACTCAAGAACGGTGAGTACTGAGCCTGAGTACCATGCTGTTCTAACAGTGTTGTAAATATGACTCTCTGCTTCTGAACCCCTTGCCTTCATGGTTCTCACCTCTTGACAGCATCTCTCTCTCTCTCTCTCTCACCTCACACACACACACACACACACACACACACACACACACACAGAGAGTTAGAGACTCCAGACCCTGCTTCCTAGAGGTTCTGTACTCAAAAAAGCCTGAATCTGTCCATCAGCTGTGGGGTGGACATCAGCTGTATGCCCAGTCGCTTGAGAGACATGGTCACAGCCACAGACAAGCAGCCTTGGAGCATGGATAGAGGTCTAACTGCCATGGCATGGCATGGCTGCCATCATCCTCTCCACCAGGGCTGCCTGTTTCAACCACGTGGCAAGTGACCCAGAGACAAAACTGGACCAGTGCATGAGAACACAGCTCCCTGGACATGCTGGGCTCACTGTGACATGACACTCAACACTCCTGCTTCCCTGCACCTAACCCCAGGGTGGCCATAAAGACAGCAATCACTAAATCAAGCACTACTTCCCGAGCAAACAGAAAAAAATCCCAGTGGTTCCATTGCTGGAAGGTAAAGCAGGAAGAGCCCCAGAGACATCCAGGATGCGTCACCCCCAGTGACCAGTGAGGCTTCTCTTTTGCCTGCTCCTGCCTTCCTGGCACCCTGACCCATACACACACCAGAAAGCACTTCTACCTCAGGTGCTCCCTGCAGGAAGTGGCGGTGGAAGTGAGGCCCCAATGGGGCAGCCACACGGAAGTAATCCATGTTTAAGTCGGCTAGACTCAAACATACAAAGAAAGCCTATCTTGTCTGCTGAAGTTCAGAGCAACTTTAAAACAAGACTCATGCCTCATCCTCCCTTCCAGCTTCCTCTCAAGCCAGTGGCTGCACAGGTACTGATAACGCCACACCACAACTGCACACCACCAGGAACGCTGAGGTGATGGCACCCGATGTACCCTCATGTTGAGTCCTCTTTGCCACAGAGGATGACAATGGTGATGCCCAGCAGAGACAGGGTCTGCTGTTGGCACTGCTAACTCGGTGCTTCGGAAGCTCTGAAAGGTGCCAGTTTCTCCATGCAAACTTTCTTTGTAAAGTGGGGGTGATGATATCGGTCTCAGATATTTGTCTTAGCCTAACCCATAGAAAGAATCCAAGCAGGCACAAAGGACCATGGCAGAACTGCTTGCTGACCAGAGAGTAGTCAAACTGGGGACTTCTGCTGTGGGCTTCCACATGGGGCCCATGGACATGCCCAGACAGAGCCTGGAGGAGCTTGCTTAGAGAAAAGAGGGAGGCACCCTGGGAGCTCAGATCCTAACTTTGCTGGGAGGTGTGGAAGGCCTCCTCACACAACTCGGCACTGATGGGCACTGAAGAGCAAGGGCTCCAACACAGGCTTCCTGTCCCTTGTCAGCAAACGCAGCATGCCTTTGGGGCAGTGGCTACCTTTCTAGCTTGCTAAGAGCTGACTGGAAAGCCTCTCACCATCAACCTCCATGATGCAGCAGCCAACGGGGGACGGGAAGGATAGCTGCTTTCTCCTCACTCCTAGGGTCAGTCTGTGGGCACAGGGGGCTCCTCAGCCTCTCAACTTGCCTCTGGTGGTGTTTTGTTCTCCTCTGCAGACTGAAACCCCACTCCACCCCCGTGAGGAGATAAAGACCTGCTCACCAGGAACCCCCGCACTCATTAGCTCACTATGGGTCAACATACCCACCAAGTCCCCAAAGGCATCCTCCATTGCTTCTTCTCTCTCTCCAAAGGTTTCCGTTTTCAGGCTACTCAATAAGAACATGATTATAGTCCTACTTTACAGATGAGAGAGACTGACGCCAGTGTCTGCCTTGCATGGCATACTCAATGTCAAACATTCCCCTGAAAGTCTGAACAAACTCTGCACTGGAATATTGCTCCCAATCCATCTCCTATAGGTAAGAAGTTAATAATGTCCTGCAACAATGAAAACTTCTATACAGAAATTGCAGAAAGGCAACCTACCAGCATCATTAGTCCTGTGACCTTGGACAAGTCACTTAACCTCTCAAATCTTTGTTTCTTTTTCTGTAAAATGAGGATTACAATGTCTAAGTGAGTTGGGTTCGGGATTATTGAGATGCAGTAGAATCTATTTCACCCTTCTGGAGGTAACCAAAAGTCATTCAACAAGGGTGGTCATCAGCTGATCACTGGGCTGAGTGGAGCTTCCCTTCATGGCTACAGAGACCTGGTGAATGCTGCCCTCTGGCTCACAGGGAGTCGCTCAGGGAGCAGTGCCATTATCAAATGTTGCATTGATATGAATGTACAAGCCACTCCATATCACCTGAGGTAGACTGGGAATTGCATTTTGTAGGTTTAGCCTTCAGAGACCAGAGACACCTTTTTCCTTGAGCAAACCTGATTCTACTTTCTTAACTGAACAACAGGCTAAACTGACAGGGAAAGAGGAGGAAGAGGACGGAGAGAAGCAGGCCCTCTAATAAAAGTCAGTGGCTTTATCACTATTATCATAGTAAAGTTTTATATGTGGGTGTCTAGGCTCCTAAACTAACTTCCAAGCACAGTCCTATACTGGCAGCCTGAAGCGTAGTCACCCTGGGGAGTCCCAGCAACTCCACACCCCTGGCCATGCAGCCTTGAGCTTCCTGTGGAGAGTGTATGCCCCTGTCTCCTGTGGGCACAGACCAGAGCAGGGAGGGAGACATCACAATGCTAGCCTCATAAAACCATATGGCATCTGGCCCCTCTGCCTTCTAACATACTCTTACCCACCCGACAAATCCTAACGCTCGCAGAGTCCATGCGTACAGTGGTTCCATCAGGAACTCAGGGCCCAACAGGAAAGGGAACAATCAAGGTTTGGATAAAGCTGCAGGGGAGGAGGCAGGGAGGGAGGCCAAGAAGAATCCCCGTGGTGCTTCCTAAGGCGGTTCTGAAACACGACCTAACATCTTGATTTTTCCTATCATTGGTACCAGGCAGTTCTGCGAACTAGAGTTTACTCCATGACAATGCACAAAACTGCTTCCACACATGGTGTCTAGCTTCTGTAGGGAATACATGGACACACAGCAGCATACTCCCAAGGCAGGTCATCGGCCTCACCTTGAACAGGCAGCAGCCCATGTGGAACGATCCAGTTCCTATGCACCAGGCCAGGCCCCCAGAGCAGGCAAGCCACCTCAAGGGATCCCAAAAGTACAGATTTTACTCCATGTGTTTGCAAGTCATTATCACCCCAAGTGGTACCAATGACCCTCCAAATATGCAATCTGTAAGCATCACTCATCCTGGGAAGTGCTAACTGATGAAAGTATACAATCTAGCTATTTGTGAACAGGTGGCTCGCTTTTCTGCAAGAAGTGGAAGCTTCCTGAACCTGCGCTTAGCACTCAGGTAGATTCCCTCAGTTAGTCTTCCCAAGACCAGTGAAATGTGTGCCAGTGCTCTCTATCTGGCAGCTGGAAAGACAAAAAACCTGAGAGATGGAGACACCAGGCCCAGGATCCACCCAAGATCGCACAGCTGCACTGCTGGAGCTGAGGGTGGGGCAGACTCCGGAGCTGAGCTTTAGTGCCTGCAAACTTTTAGTAATGGCCTCCTTCTCCAGAGACCAATGCCAGGTGTCTGACCCTCATCCCTATCTCAAGGAGGGAAAGAGAAAAAGATTCTTCACTGCTGACACTTCCTGTGCAGGGCTAAAAAGGGATTCAGGCAGTAATCTCTTTCTCTCACAACAGCTTTACTGAGATATAGTCCACATGTCTTACAATTCACCCACTTCAAGTGTACAATTAATTGGTTTTTAGTATATTCCAAGTTGTGCAACCATCACCGCAATCATTTTAGAACATTTTACCTTGAACAATTATCATAATACTTTAAGAAGGGGATTGGCAGTAGTGGGAAACTGTCAGGGGAGGAGGGACACACTTCATCAACAAGGGTACCTGCATAATGAACATTTGTGTACCTCACCCTGAACTGTACCCCACAAAGAAAAAAAATGAGAAGAGAAAATACATTTTATTAGAAAGAACATTTCATCGCCCCCAAGGAAACCCTGCACCTACCAGCAGCCACTCCTATTCCTCCATCTCTGTCAGCCCTATACAATATTGACTCTACTTTCTAGCACTATAAACTTGCCTACCCTGAACATCTCATATAAATGAAATTATACAACATTGGGCCTTTTGGGAAGAACTCTTTCACTTACCACTGATGGAGTTCAAGACATGCTACTCAAAATATGACTATAGAAGACCAGAAGATGCCACCCCAAAATATGCATCTTTGGCGGAAGAATTCTTTTGAGTTCAGTATTTTGAGAAACTGCAGCCACAGGAGGAGTGCTGAAAATAAGTGAAGTTACTCTTGAGTAAGAGAAACTGGCATCTCTGTAAAGGAAACTCCACTTACAACTCCTCTGGGTGTGGGGAGGAGGAGGAAGGGGGGGGAGGAGGAGGAGAAGGAGGAGGAGGAGGAGGAGGAGGAGACTAAATTCCCAGAGACTATAAATGGGGATGCTCAACTGAAATCTGTACCACAGCCCTTAGCTCTGTTTCCCATGCATTTCCTGGGTATCTCCCCACAGCCAGCCTTCTCCTTCCATGGTGCTCAAGTCTGAACACAGAGCCACCTCTTTGGGATGTGCTCTAATCTCCCTGAGGTATCTCCCCTGTGTGCAGGAGATAGGGATGTTGATAAACTTCTGCTTGATTTTCTCTTGTGAATCTTTGTTAAAAGGGTCCACCCCAAATAGGAACTTTAAGGGTAGAGAGAAACATTATTTTTTTTAGGATTCTAGTTTTGTAAATTGGAGTTCAAAGACAGAAGTGGATTCAAATGATAAACATATATGCGTTGCCAGGTGCAGGGGCTTGCACCTGTCATCTCAGCACTTGGGGAGGCAGAGATGAGAGGACTGCCTGAGTCCAGGGCTTCAAGACCAGTGTGGGCAACTTGGCAAGACCTCATTTCTACAATAAATCAAAAAATTAGGCAGGCGTGATAGCACACACCTGTAGTTCTAGCTCTTTGAGGGTGGAGGCGGGAGGATCACCCGAGCCCAGCAGGTGGAGACTGCAATGGCCATGAGTGTACCACTGCCTTTCAGTCATATGTATATGTACTTATAAGGAATAAAGTTAGGTGAAAAAAGCAGAATACAAGGATACACACACACACACACACACACACACACACACACACACACACCACAATGCAGGTTGAACATCCCAAATCCAAAAATCTGAAATGCTCCAAAATTCAAAACCTTCTGAGTCCCAACACTGAGTCCCAAAAATGCTCACTGAAGCATTTTGGATCTCGGATTAGGGATGTTCAACCAGTATAATGCAAACATTCTAAAATGCAAACACTTCTAGTTCCAAGCATCGGGGTGAGGGATACTCAACCTGTAGTGCCACTGTCTATTCAAAAGGCAAAGCTGTTTGTGAGTGCGTCTCAGAGTGTGACCACTGACGACATGTGTCCAGGTCACCTGGGCTTCACATTTAAAGTGCAGATCTCAGAATTGCCACATCAGACACTCTGAGATAGACTCAGGAATGCACATTTTAAAAAAAGAACCCTAAGTGTACAAACCACTGCAGGCAGCAGCAGAACAAGTGGCTTTTCCTGCTCCTCTACACTTGTCTGTATTTTCCACATTTCTCTACAGAAAATATGTGCCATCACCAGCTTGATTTTTTGACTCCACAATAGTGGAAAAACAATACACGTGGGAGTTGCCATCCCTCCATGCCCAGAAGCCTCTGTTCCTCTCATTCATATGGAACTCAAGAGACTGCATGGGAGAGTTGACACTTTACCAATGAAGCTTCGTGTTGGATGACATGCCTACTAGGTTTCCTGGGCATCCTGAGGACGTCTGAGGGGGCCAGACTAAGCGAGGGAACTTGGTAGATCAGGTGCATCAATGCATGTTCAACTTACGGTATCTTAAATTTACAGTGGATTTAAATCTGTATGACTTCTGTAACTGGATGGAGGAGGGTGAGAGAGGTAAACTGTGCTGTTTAAATAAAGGCAGGGGAATGGAGAAGACAAGAAAGAGCTCGTTTCTCCTTTCTGTGCTGCCTAAGTGCATGCAGAAGATAAAAAGGGGCCACATGTGCTGGTGTCCATGCCTCAGAGCACAGCACAGGCCCAAGAGTGCACAGGTATTTTTACCAATTGTTGCCCTCCACCAGTGGGGTCAATCTGCCATAGCACCTGGCCAGGGCGGAATGCTCTGGGGCTGTGGCTCCTTTGCCATCCCCTCCCAGTTCCTGTTGGAAGAAGCCATCCTCCAGTCCTGGGGCTCTGGGACTGTGAGGCACCATGGCTGCAGGATCCCAGGAAGGGAGGCAGAAGGTGAGCGTGAGGGAATGATGAGCACAAAGGCCATGCTGGGGAGGAGGACAGTGCATGCTAGGCTACGCATGTCCACATGGCTGCCTGTCACAGACCTAAGGCAGAGAGAGAGAGAGAGAGAGAGAGAGAGAGAGAGAGAGCGAGAGAGCGAGCGCGAGCGCGAGTGAGCAATGTGGAGCAGGAGGGCCTGAAGGCATGACCTAGTCCCATCACTGCCAGCAAGCTACTTTACCCACTAGGTCATCGGCTTGTCCCACCAAGTAGGACAAATCTTCACAGGGTCATCATGGATGATGCATGTCCACACTAGTGCCAGGCCTCAGGCTAAGAAGGGTTGAGGACACAGATTAGATAAACATCTTTCAGCCCTCCAGAATTTCCCTCCTTAGAACTTGTTTACGGAAAGCGCAGGAGCAGGGCAACAGCTCTGAGTGCCTGCCCCTCATTCACAGGACATTCTCACATGCTTCAGCATCTCTGGTCTCTGCTTGGACTGGCTAAACAAACACTGCCCCAGTGAACACTTCTTTTTGGCACAGGGCAAAGATGGGATGTGGCCTGGTCTGATCTTGTGAACAACAGGACACTAACAACAAGAACTCACGTTAGGTTTTGATTACATTCATTACTATTTGTACACTTAAAATGTTTAACTTTTGGCAAGTGTCTGATTATCACAGAAGAGTGAGGGACGAGGCTGTGTCCCATGTCAATGATATCAGCTATAAAAAATGACCATAAAGTACTTTTGCAATTATACACATAAATGCTATATAAATGCTGAATAAAAACAATAAGAAACAATTTAATTTCAAGTTGCTAGACAATTCTTTGGTTTCATACTTCAGTAATAATACCTCTAGAGACTGGAGAAAACAAGAAAAGCAAAATCCCTGCTAGGTTTTAGGCATTCTCAGCCTGACCAAATCCCAGGCTTGTGCCCACTCAAGACAGAATAAGGTGAGCCACTTGTCTTAGAGAACATAAGATTAGGATGTATTTAAGACACACAACTGTGCTTTTAACTCTTTGCTTCAACAAAGCAGTTATAGGAACAGGGACCAGTGCATCTGAGAGGGAAAGAAAAGTCATCAATACATAAAAGAAAGTGTTGTCAACTGCACAATAAGAGGCTAACTGGATTGCACTTAGCACGTTGCACCTGGGTCTAATGCTTTCCAAGGAGTTGGCAAGGGGAGGGAGGGGGGAAATCAATGTGGTTTCCAAGCCTGGACTTTCTCTGGGGAAGCCACAAGAGGTAAGTGCCTAGGCACGTCACAGGAAAGCCATGACGATGAGGAACTAAATTTCTTAAAAATCCAGGTACGAAAACTTGGATACATGCACACACACATCTCTGACTGACTATATCTTTTAATTTTCCTAAAGTCTAGCATAAATGTAAGAGACTGACAGATAAAAACCCTGTTCAAGCAACAAGTGCTTCTGAAAAGTCTGGCTAGGGAGAAAAATGCTTGCAAATGGAATTGTGGCAAACACGTGAGGGCACCTTATTATTTAAAAGACAACCACCTAGGAATCCTTTTGAAAACAATAATAAATGTCTTGCTCTTCAAGGTAGTCATCCATGTGCAAAGGGTTCTAGATGCCTAGAGGCATGCACCCTTGAAGATGGGCCCCACAGCAGCAGGTACTGTACAGTCCCACCTCAGGCTGAATCCTCTTGCACCCGGCTCTGACTCAGCCCTTGGCTCAGCCCTGGCTCTGACTCAGGCCTTCAGCTCAGCCCTGGCTCTGCCTTGATCCTCGGCTCGGCCCTCAGGCCCATCATTCTGGCTGCTCCTCAGCTGTAGGACTCAGTTGCCTCCAGAACACACAAGGCCCTGGATCATCCTCCTCAATCCTGACCAGGACCCTGTGCCCATGCCCTCTTTGCTGGTTTTGCTATTTCTCTGTTGGAAACGATGGTGTAAAGCACACCTATACCCTGGCCTGCACTGACCTTTTCCCTTCACCCTCCCTTGCTCCTGTACCACCTCTGCTCAGTGCATTTCCTCCACAGGCCTGAATTCTTACCTCTTTTTTTCCAAAGCTGAAACCACTTGGACTTATTTCCAGAGGCACCTCTGACTCTTTGCTAAAAGGAGTGAAAAAACCTCAACAAGCACAAAGAAAATTAGCCAAGGTGAACCAATAACAGTGTGTTCTGAGAGCCCAACAGAAATGGAACCCTCCAGTCACCCCAGGTCGACTGATGCAGAAACCCTGGGGGTGGGCCCAGCACTCTGCATTTCAGTAAGTCTTCTGGATGACCTTCACGAACACTGAAGTTTAAGAACCACTGGATCTGGAAGAAAAGGTGTCTGAGGAATGTTTTGGATAAAATGAGGCATCTCAGTAGGAAGTATTAAGTCTCTATTATTGACACAGAAGAATATCTGGGATATCCAGCACAATGAAAAAGCCATTGTAAAACCCCAGGTATA
The DNA here is from genome assembly GCA_027257055.1 of Cephalopachus bancanus. Classification (NCBI taxonomy): domain Eukaryota; kingdom Metazoa; phylum Chordata; class Mammalia; order Primates; family Tarsiidae; genus Cephalopachus; species Cephalopachus bancanus. Next base: position 11,721 of record JAPVLO010003883.1, read on the forward strand.
GTACAGTAATGCAAAACATTTAAAAATGTATTAACACATGGAAAAATGTCTAGAAGCTTACACACCAAACTACTAATAATGTTTAACTTGGAGAAATTCATTTTACTATTCCTTTATGAATATCTGTACTTGTTAATCTACAAGCATGTATTATCATATAATTTAAAAAGTGGCTAGTCTAGGTATCTGCAGCTGCTCTCTGGCAAAACTCAGAGGTAAAAATTAATTCTGTCCCCAGTAGGCTTCAGTGTCTGGACTCATCAAGCTTTGTGATGCTTTAGGGAATTCTGGGGGAGGTGAGGCAGAGTTGATATTCCTCCATGACTCAGTCAGTGCTTCGACAGAAAGCCTCTGCACTGGGAAGTGATACGACAAAAAGCAGAGCAATCCCACCTTCTTAAATGAGCCACTTAAAAGAGGTATAGGTTCTGCAGGGGAGAGAACAGGCTGAAAACTTCAGGGCTCTCTTGGAAAATGCCAGTCTATTTCTAGGAAACCGTTCTTTGTTGCAGAAATTATATCTACTTAAGTAGTTCATTTCCACCCTGCTTCCTGACTTGGCAGTCAATCATGTTCGCCTTTTTTCAAGCAGCTCCAAGCATGTATAGCACATGCATGTAGGAGACTAGGGGACTTGAAAGCAACACAGGCTGGTGGGAAATGATCCCAGGTCAGTCAGAGAGGAGGGAAAGAGGGGTGTGTGCACAGCCAGGACCACAACAGGTCCTTATAAGTCCTCCAGCTTCTGATGCCGTGGTGCAACCCTGAGGCTGCGTGGGCTCCTCCCACAAGTCCATCCACTCTCACCCCCACCAGTCCCCCATTGGAAGTGCGGCATGTACTCCTGGAGCTCTGTGCCCCTAAGAGCATCATGCACAGGCCTTCTAGGGTGATCTGGGCCATCCTGTCCCTACCACCACCCTGCTGGTCACGAGCACAGGAGTGTGGCAGAAACAGAACAGCTGTTGCCCCAGACCAGAGAAACTTGGTAAGAAAAGTTTTCAGTATCTTTTCATAACTAACCAATTCATCCTAACTAAAAGAAAAGCACCCCTGTCAGGGGCCTCCTACCCTGAGCTCGGAAAGGTGATAAAGCCTACCCCAATTTTTCTCTGCCATGATATTCTCTGCTTCTGGAACCCTAACTACACCAGAAGACAAGCGACGTTACCAAAGTCCCCAGTGCTCTCCCTGCTGTCTGAAGGGCCTACACAGCCCATGGCTCTGCCTCTTCCTGTGCTTCAACTTAGAAAATGGAGGCACAACAGGCCCCTTGGCAGGAAGGAACTCAGACCCAGGACTCAGCTCACAGCATTGCACGAGAGGAGGAGTGTCCCGGAGAGAGTGGGTCCCACCTCTGCCTCGTTCTAGATTCGGGACAAATGACTACTTCACCTCTGGATGCTGCAGTATTGAGACTCCTCAACAGCATGGCTACAGTGATCAGGAGGATGTAGTTGGGGTTAGTATTTATGGGTACGGAGTTTCAGTCTGGGATAATGAAAAAGTTCTGGAGATGATGGAGTGGATAGTTGCGCAACAATGTGAATGTACTTAATGCCATTGAACTGCACACTTAAAAATGGTTAAAGTTCTATTATGTATGTTTTAGCACCATTATGTAAGGCTCCTAGCACAGTGCCTGGCTCTCAGTAAGTACCCAAGAAATCCTAATCCCATTCCTCTTATGAAAACTTAAAAAGAAAAAAAGACATACAAGGTACCATAAAAACAACTTAATCCTTTCCCTATTTAATAGTGAGAGGCTTCAAGTCTCAGGCAGAGCCAGCTGGCCCCAACACCAGGGAGTGCCACCTAAGTGTCTGGGTAGGAAGGAGGAAGGAGACTGTGTTAGTCATTATCCCTCCAGCATGTTCCGGTCCCAGTCCATACCTACCCTGTTACGTGTCTCCCAGAATATCAACACTGCAGCCCCTAACACCTTGGGGAGAAAACTGGGATGCTTAACCATTTCCCAAACCAGACTCCAGGTTCTGAGCAGCTGGCTTTTGCAGTAGTATTGAGACACGGTGCTGGGTGGGTCTGGACCCTATTCAGGCCCTGGCATTAAGCTGATCAGTACCTCAGATACCTTTAGCTGGATTTAATGACCACAAATGACCAAAGTCTCAGTGGACCAGTAAAGAAAGATTAAAAATGCATTTATCTGCAGTTCAGGGGAAAAAACCAATGATTATGTGTTATAAGTCATAAAATAGAGCAGGGGAGGTCAGATGACTTATCTCCAGGCATGTGAGAACACTGCTTTTGATGGGCAGGCTTGAACAGATCATAATGCAATGTTCAGAGAATAATCTCTAGCATCCCTTGAATTGAGCTCAAGAAAGAAACATACTTGGGGTACCAACACCTGGTCAATTCCAAAACCATACTTACTTTAGGGCCTGAGCTCTTAAACTTCAACCTTCCCACCAACTTGATCATAGCTGACTTCAGTCTGCCTGAGTCTTTGCTCTGGAAGAAAGAAGAGTCACTAGACAGCATTCTGTTCCTCTCTCAAACACAAGCAACATCTCAGAGCACGGGGAAATGGAAGTAGTTCTTTCTTCATATCAGCCCAGAGAACTACAACCAAGGAGAGCTGCTCTGCCCCTTCCCCTTCACTGTGGATGAAGAAGGTCGGGCCATAAACTGTCCAGTGGTCTACGAGAACCGTCTGGAATGGGAATTAAATGCCATGCACACAGGTTAATTCCGCTTTGGCTCCAGCTCGACTGTGTGGGGTCCCTAAGGGCCGAAGCCCTCTGAGATTTCCAGCCAGGATGTCTATTTTATAGCCTAGAGATGCTTATTTTGAACCTGTGTCAGATATTGAAGTATGCAGTATCAGTCATAAAATTTTTTTTAAAAAGCCTGAGATTTTACTGGAAATAACATTACAGTGTGCTGATTAAGAACAAGTTTTTGTGTTTGTTTTTTGAGATGGAGTCTCACTGTCCTCCAGGCTGGAGTACAGTGATATGCTCCTGGCCACCACAGCCTCAACCAGCTGGGCTCAGGCGATTCTTCTACCACCACCCTCCAAGTAGCTGGAACTACAGGCATGTGCTAACACACCTGGCTAATTTTTTGATTTTATTGTAGACATGAGGTCTCATCAAGTTGCCCAGACTGGTCATGAACCTGTGGGTCCAGGCAATCCTCTCACCTCAGCCTCCCAAAGTGCTGGGATTACAGGCTTGAGCCACCACCAAGAACAAGTTTTTTTTGCCAGGTAAATTGGCATCTGTAGTCCCAGGTACTTGGGAGGACCACTTGAGCCCAGGAGTTCAAGACCAGCCTAGGCAACATAATGAGACTCTGTCCCCAAAGGAAAGGGAAACTCCCACAGGTTTTGGAGTCAGAAATATATGGTTTCACATTTTGGATCTGTGATTACCTAGTTGATTAACCTCAGGCATATTACTAAATCTCTCAGACCATCTCCCTCTTGTATAACACAGGTAAAATAAACAGGGCTATTCTGAGGTTTAGTTGAAAGTGTTTGTAAAGTAATATGTGGCACACACTAAGGTGCTAAAAAATGCCACATGCTATTTTTTTTTTTTGTAACTGGAAACTCACTCTGTCATCCAGGCTAGAGTGCAGGGGCACGCTCATGGCACCACAGCCTTGACCTGTTGGGCTCAGGTGATCCTTCTGCCTCAGTCTTACAAGTAGCTGGAACTACAGGCACGCACTACCATGCCTGGCTAATTTTTAAAAATTTTTATTGTAGAGACGAGGTTTTGCCAAGTTGCCCAGGCTGGTAGCGGACCCCTGGGCTCAGGCAATCCTCTCGCCACCACCCTCCAAAGTGCTGGGATGATAGGCTGGAGCCACTGCACCCAGCCACATGCTATGATTATTACTGTGGTGTGATGATGCAGAGCAGCAAAGTCCAATAAAAGTGTAACACGAGCCCCCAGTGCAAGCATGTACACCATTTTATGTTTTCTAGTAGCCACAATATAAAGTTAAATTAATTTTGATGGATTTTCCTCAACTCAGTATAACCAAAATATTATCATTACAACATGCAATCTCAACATGAGACACTGCACACATTTTCTTCATGCTATGTCACTGACATTCAGTGTGCATTTCACAATGATAGCCCAATTCAATTTAGCCACATTACAAGTGCCCAAAAGCCACAGGTGGCAAGTGACTACAATACGGGTCTGCACAGCTGCAGAGCACAACACTAGAGCCCCTGTGCTGGGATTAAAATCTCAAACCTGCCACGAGCAGGTTACTTAGTCTGTCTTCATCCCAGTCTTTATGTGCAAAGTGGAGCTAATAACAACACCTATCTCATGGGATCATGGCAAGGTTAATTGAGCTTGTGTAAGTCAAGGTAACCAGAGACATGGTGAACACGATGGGAAGTGGGCCAGCTTTCCTAGTGCTCCTCCCTGCGCCTCTCGAAGCAGTAACACATGGCCTGCAGCAGCCTGCCAGGGAGGCAGGGAGCTCTGAGGATGGCCTCCCTGGGAAGCCCACTCCTCCCTTCACAACATTCTCCCTGGGAAGTCTGCTTCCCCCCTCCAGGAACTCCTCACCAACAGTCTTGGGCCACGGTCCAGATGAGGGAAGAAAACCTTCCCTAGGCTCCTTACAAACCACAGAAGCAGCAGGTGGTCAGAAGGGGAGATTCCTCCCAGCACACCTGACCCAACAGCTTCAGGGTTGGGGCAAAAGACCAAACAGGGCCCAGCCCAACCCAGCACTGACTTTGCCAACACTTCAGCCCCTGCCTGTCCCAAGGACCAGTGCACAGGGTTGGCTCAAGCCAGTATGTCCAAGCTTGGAGACCACCTCAGTCACTCCTTAGCCATACTTGGGACCCAGGGATCCATGTATTGGGGTGAGGGCCAGTAGCTTGACCCTGCTCCGGTCAGGGAAGAAGACCTAGTGGACACCATCAGGTCACTCTTGGGCACCTAGGTCCTTGGAGAGTGGTCTAGAATGGGTCAGGCATGGCCACAGGGAGGCCTTTAAAAGCAAGGGGCACAGGTCAGGGGCATGGAGCTGTCTGGGTCTCAGGGTGGTATCTGAGTATGAGAAGCTGCAAACCACAGGGCGCTACCACATTTCAGGTAATCATCTGTCAGCTGAAGACAGGCATGGTCAAAAGATCACCATGACATGAGGCTGTACCTTCACATGTTCCTAACTGGAGGGACAGAAGAGCTGCCTCTGAAGTCTGCGTTCTAAAAAGAAACAGCCCAGGAGAGTACCAAAGGAAGGCTAAGTCTAAGCTGCTTACATCTGGTTCCATAAGTGACTAGAGTCTATCGTGCCAATCCTTGGTAAGTCCCGGGACCACAAAGCAGGATTTTCCTGACACTTGTACTTCCTGCCTCCACCCGACCCCAGGTACGCCAAGAACTCAAAAAAGAGTTCACTGTGAGCACAGCTTGTTTGTGTACCTCCTCCCCGCAAAAGATAAGTGCCATGCTGGGACACACATCACTCAGAATCCGATTAACCTATAGATGCGTGGATGTTGCACAAATACCAGCACCTAGAGCCAAACCATGATACAACCAAAAAGGGAAAAAACGCTTTCTGCTTGAAGGCATTCTCTACTCTCCACAGCGCTTTCACATGCTTTCCCACTGGCACTTTGCAACAGCCTGAAGAAACTGTACATTCTCACTTTACAGCTGAGCAAACAGCCTGATGAAGACCAATAAGGAACCCACAGCCCAGAGCTCACACACTTATGGCATCCCACCATCTAGCAACCAACAGGCCATGTACTCTCACTTCACAGCCGAGGAGCATGACACCGTGGAGTCAACAATGACCCCCAAATCACAGAGTCCACCAATGGCAAAGCCAGGATCAGAAAGAGCCAAAAGAAAAAGACTTACAACACACAACAGAAGAGACTGGAATCAAGAACACACACAAATAAGGAATTCTATCACTCAGAAGAAAAAGTTAAATAAGCCCCAAAGTAATCCCCACCAAATATATGAACAGAAGTCAAATGGCTCATAAACATATCAAAAGATGCAAAAAGCACTCAAACGTACTCACAGTTGTCATTTCTTACCCATCATACTAAAAATAACTTTAATCTGCTACAGCAAGTATTCAGAAGCTTTGGGGAAACTGGGGGCTTCCCTATGTTGGAGTGGACATGTGAGATGGCAACACTCCTCTGAAGTCATGTGCCTAGCCAGAACACATCTCTTTCCCCTTGAGAACCACGAGCACCCATATCAATGGAGCAGGCACAAGGTGTGAACTGCAGTGTTGTTGGTAGGACTAAACCCCTGCCGACACCCTTCTTGCTCATCAACAGGAGGTGGCTAAACTGTGGAATTAACAAGCTGTGGAGCACGACACAACAGATAAAAGCAAGAAGCAGATCTGCAGAAACCCGGGTGCAAGGCAAGGCAAAGTGCTGTATGAGAAAACCTAGCACAATGGCTAACATAACAAATACAGGTTACTTTTATTAAAATCATTATTTTCTGTGGGTGATATATACATATGTAAAAGATCAGAAGTCAGTTACTGCTGGGACTGATATTGGGGATAGCAGCACAAGGGTGTTAGACATACTTAACCATTCCTATGAGGGACATAATGAAGGTTTAGATAGGGAGAGGAGAACCTGTTCAGTAAATGGTGCTGGGAAAACTGGCTGACCAAATGCAAAAGATTCAAACAAGACCCCTATCTATCCCCATACACAAAAATTAACTCTAAATGGATCAGAGACCTAAATGTAAAACCTCAAACCATAAGAACTTTAGAAAATGCAGGACACACCCTTATGGAAGTTGGAACTGGTGTCTAAGTCCTGAGCAAAACCCGAAACGCGCTGGCCAAAAGAGATAAGATAGACAAGTGGGACCGCATTAAACTGACAAGCTTCTGTAAAGCCAAAGAAACCATCAAGAGAGCAGGGAGACAGCCCACAGACTGGGAAAAAGTATTTGCCAACTCCATGCCGGAAAAAGGCCTAACATCTAGGATCTACAAGGAACTCAAACGTGCTGAAAAGAAACAAACAATCCCCTCCATTACAAAGTGGGCAAAAGATATGAACAGACACTTCTCAAAAGAAGACATACGAGTGGCCAACAGATACATGAAGAAATGTTCCACCTCACTAGTCATCAAAGAGATGTAAATTAAAACTACACTGAGATACCACCTAACTCCAGTCAGAATGGTCATTATCAAGAACTCAAAAAATAACAGATGCTGGAGAGGATGTGGTGAAAAGGGAACACTTCTACACTGTTGGTGGGAGTGTAAACTAGTCCAGCCTCTGTGGAAATCAGTGTGGTGATTCCTAAAAGCTCTAAAAATCGACCTTCCATATGACCCTGCAATCTCCCTACTGGGAATATACCCTGAAGAACTCAAATCCCTCTATAAAAAAGATACCTGCACACATATGTTTATCGCAGCATTGTTCACAATAGCAATTTCGTGGAACCAACCATGCTGTCCATCAAAAGAGGACTGGATTAAAAAAATGTGGTACATGTACACAATGGAATATTATGCAGCCATAAAAAAGAACAGAATCATGAATTTTGCAGCAACCTGGGTGGAATTAGAGTTTATAATACTGAGTGATCTCTCACAGAAACAAAGATCTGAGTATCACATGTTTTCATTCATAAGTGGACCTTGAACAACTATCATAATACTATAAGAAAAGGATTGACAGTGGCGGGAAACTGGGGGGGGGGACAGGGAGGGGA
>JAPVLO010003884.1:0-19340 GCA_027257055.1 Cephalopachus bancanus
GAGCAATATGTGAGGCCGAGGGAAAGCACTAAATAACATGGCCTAGTAGTATCTCTTTCAGGAGAGAACATTTGACCAAGAACCGAATGACAAAAGGAGCTAGCCAGGTGAAGATCTGAGATAAGAATGTGTTTCAGTACCAAAACAGCTAGAATAAAGGCCTGAAATGGTTGAACTTGGCATGTCAGAAAATAGAAGAAAACCATGTGGCTATAATGTCCTGAAGAATAGTTTGAGAGATGAGGAGTCAGAGACAAGATCATGTAGTTCTGTGTAGACATGGCAAACAGTGTAGATTATTGTCAGTAAAATGGAAAGTTACCAGAAAGTTGTAAGTGGGAAGATATCATAATCTGATTTTTACTGTTCAAAGATCCATTTGGTTACTGTATGAAGAATGGATAGAAGTGGGAAAAGGGAGCATGGTCGAAATAGGGTGGCAGCGTAAAAGCCAATAGTAGATGTAATGGTAGCTTGGATCAAGGAGAGAGCAGTCCTAAAATGATTGTACTGTTCCAGGCAAGACACATGAAAGCTAGGTTTAAGGCAGTACCCTTTGGTGACAGGGGGAATTTAGTTGGAGGGATATGTAATTACAACTTTTGACTAATTAGGTGTGGAAAGGAGATGAGAGAAAGTGACATTTAATACAATTCTCTAACCACATACTACGCTAAAAAAAAAAAAATACAATTATCAAGGATTTTTTTTATGTGACTAGGTGGAAGATATTATTAACCACATAGACAATATAGGAAGAAGAGCATTGCAACATTTGAGAGGCTAATCAACATTGTTCCAGCTAGGATATGTTGAATTTAAGGTGTTGGAGGACAGCAGATGCAGGTGTATGGTAGGCAGTTGATATATGAATCTAAAATTCTGGAAGAGATCAAGACTCAAAATATAAATTTGAAACTTATTAACATATTTGTGTATGTTATATAAGAGCATATCAAGGGATCCAAGAGAGATCACTGACCTTAATACTGTGTCATGTATACATTGAAGAAATAATAAAAATATAGGTAATATTTAAATTGTAGTCTGACTACAACTATGGAAGATATACCTGCACATGTACATTATGTTTTCATTCAGGGCTTTTTAATTTAACCCTAGACTTGAGACTAGTGGCCTTTGTGTTCAAAATGCCAATAAAATTCTGAACTTTCTTAAGAAAGTAGTGGAGAACAAACAGACCACATTATTCTTTTATTGATTGATTGATTGATTGATTGAGACAAGTCTCACTCTGTTGCCTGGCTAGGGTGCCATGGCATCAGCCTAGCTCACAGCAACCTCAAACTCCTGGACTCAAGTGATCCTTGTGCTTCAGCCTCCCAGGTAGCTGGGACTACAGGCATGCACCACTTGCCCAGCTAATATTTTCTATATATTTTTAGTTGGTCAATTAATTTCTTTGTATTTTTAGTAGAGACGGTCTTGCTCTTGCTCAGGGTGATTTTGAACTCCTGATCTTGAGTGATCCTCCTACTTGGGCCTCCCAGAGTGTTAGGATTACAGGTGTGAGCCACTGCGCCTGGCCCAGACTACATTATTCTTTCCTCAAGAAAAATTATGTTGCATAGGCAACTAAAATACTGTATGGGGACTACTTGTTGACACCTTTGGTATACTGGGAGATGGATGAATTCCCCCAGTGTCCCAAAATGTAAGAAATAGAATATCTGAAAATATCCAGGGCAGAATGAAAATTGGATAAACTATGTAAAAAAGGGAAGAACAACAAATAACTTAAAATGACAGTATGACTGATTGTATACAGGCACTAGTACTCAGATGTTCTCCATCTATACTAATGTCAAAAAAAGGGAAACTATTAATATGTAAGCCTTAAAATCAGGTATCAGCATCCAACAGAAGGCTGATTTTCACATCAGATATGGCTTCAGGATGCTGGAATGAATAACTAAAAGATATTTTGAACTTTCCAGTGACAGATTTGGCGCTAGGTTTCTTTTTAGGCAATTAAACAAGCAATCCTAGTAAAGGGTAAAGGGGAAAACAAATAGGAGACTGAGGGAGCAACTAATCTAGTTGAGTATTACTCAGATTAAGCTTCCAGAGAAAGTGCTTACTAAAGTTGAGACCTAAAGGATGATAGACTTTATCCAGGTAGAGAAGATCAGGAGAAATGTTTTAGGAAGAATAAAAAGCAAGTGCAAAATGAGGATTGTGTGGCTTCTTAAAATCCTTTCCAGTGGTAGAATTTCATAATCACTCTGTTTCTTAGTTTTCTCATGCTGTCATGATGTTCCTGAAGTCACCACTCTCTTTGTGGTTTTGAGTAAGCCCTCAAACCCGTCTGCAACTAGTTTTCTCATGTGCTGAGTGAGAATTCAAGGAAAGTCTCCCAAAGTACATGGCGGGATTGATGGAAACCCATGGGAGGGAGCAGTTGATTGGGACAACACTAGGCACAGCCTCAGAAGATGTGGGTGCAAGACCTAGCTCTGCTACATATTAACTCGGTGCTCTTAGACTATGCTCATGATTTCTCCTTTAAAAATGTGAGGGGTTCTTATGCTTATATTTTTGCCCTAGAATTACCTTTCTGAAACATCTCCAGTATGAAAGAAGCCACTGGAGAGATCCTATCCTCTCTTGTGGTATGACACCTACAACCCCAAATCAAATACAAAAAAGAAAAAACTCAACAGCCAAGGCAGAGACGTGAGGATGAGCAGAGACAGAATGCAATTTCCTGGCAACAAAAATAAGGACTCATTCCAACTAAGAGGAAAAATTATTTCTCTAGATCCTTTTTAAGTTTTTTGACATTCCATTTCACCTGGGCTTGTTAAAAACACAAATTTCTGGGCCTCACACTCAGAGTTACTGATGCAGGAGGTCTGGGGGGGGGCTCAAGAAATAGCATTTCTAACAAGTTCCCAAGAGATGCTGATGTTGCTGGTCCAAGAATTACACTTTGAGAACCTCTGTTTTAGAATTCACTGTCTTCTAACCAATTATTAGTGTGTTGCTTAATAAGCTAATGAGCCTAACTATTTCTTCAGTTCCTATGACTCTCTCAGATAATCTCAACTACTAATGAAAGTGCTGCAATGTGAAGACATGAACAACATATTTTTAATCATTTTAAAATGCCAGCCTATAATTCCAAGCTCCTATATTGACTGAGGCCTTTCATGTGGTCATTTTTAAAGTAAATGAAGTAATTGGCCAAGTCATCAGAAACTCTAAAGGATCAAAACCACTAAGTATATTCATGTTCATTAAGAGCTAGAAAATCTCTTATGATAATTTTGAGAAAATAAATGACAAAAAAAATGGAGCAGTATTTGAAGAGGTATTTCATCTCTTCTTGGCTGCCTTTTTATGCTATCTGAAAATTCCCATTTATACAAGGTGAGAATTCGCAGGCTTATATTTCCTCACTACATCATTTCTTCTTTTCACAGTTCTTTTCTTCTATCCTGGAAGAATGACTTCCAAAAGTCATTACATTTCAGATTACACTATTATATTGGCATAAAACAACAAAAACCTTAGGCATAGATGATCAACTGTTCAGTCTCCATTCAAAGCCACTATATTGGCAAAATCAGTGCAACCTATGTTTATAAAAACATAATCTAAAGATAACATCAATTAACTTAGTAAAAGATTGGATTTGACATAAGAGTATCTTTATCTCTGTCTATTCTGGTAGCTTGGAGTTGCACTGAATTCTCCTAAAACTTGGGATACATGATCAATGGCTAAGGTAAGAGAAAGGACCAGCGGGGAAATATACTATAGATTAACAGACACCATGTGGAGAAGAATAGCACCTAGCTTCTTTCTCTTTTTCCCTATTTTCTCCTTGGATTACTCAACATGGAGACATTCCTCTGATGGAATTAAACACTATATTTGCTGTTCACTTAAGTCACCATATACATAAAAAGTAACCTAACAAATAAATTCTTATAATGTAATTTGTATTTATAAGATTAGATGCCTTTGTAATATTAGGCATCTTAGTAAAAAGCAAAATCAGTAGAAATCAGTAGCAAATAAAAACTGCTGGCCTCCTATGGCAAAACCTTATATAAGCATAACAATTAAAATTGTATAAAGTGTAACAATTTACACTTGATGTTACATAACAATTTACACTACATATGTTATCCTAACTGATGTCCATCGTGATAGAATATGGGGGGAGATTATTACTCCCATTTTAAAAATAAGAAAGTTTTAGTGACTTACTCAAATTCACACATCTAGTTCATCACAGGAAAATGTCTCAAAAACATGTGGTCTTCTTTAGACATCTGTGCTTACAACATGTAGAAAAATATTGGAAGCAGGAGGCTAAAATGGTTGCATTTTCTTAGTTTCCATAACAGTGTTATCTCCTGGGATTTTCTGTCCTTTTAATTTGGTATCATCTTTTCCTATTTTTTCCAGATCATCACTCCCATGTGACCACTAAGTGTTGGAATTCTTCAGAGTTTGGTGCTGGCCTGTCTTCCTACCTCTCTTTATACTCTTAAATGACTTAATTGACTTCATCCAGCCACATGATTTAAAATTCCACCAAAGGCCAACAAATTAAAAATGTTTTATTTCTAAAACATTCTTATGAGTTCAGACATGACTACTGGTTTGATAGTTCCACTTGCAGTGCAGGTTTAATGGGTCAAACATTGACCTCGGAACTCTTATTTTCTACTCACCTTCTGCACTTCACAGAAACTTGTTCTTCATCCAGTCTTCCCCACATCAATAGAGGCACCATCATATCACAAAATGTCCAAATCCCAACTAGGAACCATATCTGCAACACCCAAACGGATCTCAAATGTGTCCAGTTCCCATTATTTTTACTGTTAACACATGATATCACGTTAACGTATTCCTATTAGTTCTTTTCAACAACATAAAAGAATTTCACTTTAAAAATGGAAATGGGATCAATTTTAGTCATTGTCTGTTTACAACCTTCAGAGGCATCTCTTGGAGTTTGAAAGAGAAATTAGTAGTCTATTTAATAGTCAAATCAGTTAGTATTGACATAGCGTATAAGGCCCTTCTCTGATCAGCTCTCATCTCAAACTCATGTCTTGGCTCTATTCTTTCATCTTTCACTATACTTTTGCACACTGGCCTTCCTCAGTTGCTCCATGTGTTGCTCTCTTTAACTTTCAGAGCCTTTCTGCATGCTGGTTCCTCTTCCAACATGTTCATGGAACTCACATCTTGTTATTCTTCAAGTTGCAGTGCAAGTATCACTTACTCAGATCTCACCTCTCTTCTCTTGATCTAAATTAAGTCCTTTTATACAATTTTAAGAATCTATTCTTTTTTCTCCTATTTTTTTTCATAGGAATTATCACAGTTTTAAATTATATTAGTTAATATATTGATTATCTGTTTATTATTTTTCTGTAATTCTTGTAGACTATAATGTTCATGAGATCAGGGGTTCACATCCATTTTGGTCTCCTCTGAACGGTAACCTGGCATAGTTGCTGGTGGCATATATGTTGATATTATTATATTTGAATAAATAAATGAAACACACTTTTAGAATTTATTGCATATTGACTTGGAAGTCAAGTCCCCTGGTATAAAGTCCTTATTCTGAAACACACAGCCTATATGACTGAGCAATTCTTCCCCTTTGAGGGCCATGGTTTCTTTGTATATACAAAGAAAAAGTGAGAATTTTTTGTGTTCTGATTCCTTTTTATCTCCAAAAAGCCCAGATCTGTCTAGCAACCATGGCTGGAACCCCCAAATATATTGAGTAGGTCTGTAATGAAGGGGGGATGTGTTTACTTGTATCATCATGACTTTAGGCAAATTCTGTTGCTATTTTTATTATTTAAGAGCAAATTTAGCATTATATATCTGTCTTGTCTCTTTTTCTTCAAGAAGATTTAATAAGATAAAACTCATGCTCATTAATCATAAACAAACTGACGTGGTGTGTGTGTGTGTGTGTGTGTGTGTGTTGTGTGTGGTGTGTAATTTCGTCTAGGCCCTCATCTTAAAAGGGCTCCTTGGCCTAAGAGCATAAATTTCATCCTGAGATTTAAATGTATCATTTCTGTAGCCTACGTGCTCCATTTTTTGTATATAAAGTTAGAGGTTATTGAGTTTACTGAGATCATAAATTACAATATAATCCAAATAGTTATTTTATAGGCCATTAGTGTCTCAGCAATGAGGAATCTGTCATCTTTTTTCTTCATTAGACTCTGTCTGGAAGATAATATATCACAATGGACACCTAGCCTTTTAAAGTAAATATTCAAATAAGTCAACATCACTCAGAAGAAATAACCTCCTTCCCAAAATTTCCAGTATTTATCTTTCACTGCGTTTTCCCTTCCCACACATGGCATCTTCTGTCTTACCTAAGTCCTGCTTTCCTTCTATTATAGATCACAGATGTTGTGCTAATAGTTTTATAAACTGGTCCTTATTTCTTGCTTTAAAATTGGTTCCACATTTACTGAACACTTTTGGAAACGTGTATGAACTAAATATTTATGATTGTTTCTAACCTCAGGAAATAACAGGGCCTCCCCTTAAAGCACCAGGAGGCATTTTTCATTAGGTTCTGGAAACTTATTGGCTCTACTCCCAAGAAGCCTGAGATCATTTATCCCAAAATTATCTGGTAGTTGAGGAAACTAAAGAAGACATTGGGAAGCCAGCCCTCCCACAGAAAGAAAGGGGCATCGGTCACTAATGGTGGCTTCTGGCTCTGTAACTGAATTCCTTAGGCTCGCTGTAAGAGTCCAAGTTGCTTATATGATAGCTTTCCTTTCTCCCTTGTGCCTAGGACCTGGAAGAAGGGGTATATGAGTCTGTACTGGAATTTCCAAGAATAAACATTTCACGGTGGGTCTTTATGACTATGTGTGACTTCCATCTATTTTATTATTGCTTCATTTTCTTTGGAAAGTTTTTAACCAGAAAAGTGTAGTGCAAAGAGCATGTATTTCGAAGCCAGGTAGAATTAGTTCAAATTTTGGTTCTCCCACTTTCTGCTCTGAGCTCATCCACATTTTTTTTTGAGACAGAGTCTCACTCTGTTGCCCGGCTAGAGTGCCGTGGTGTCAGTCTAGCTCACAGCAACCTCAAACTCCTGGGCTCAAGCAATCCTCCTGCCTCAGCCTCCCAAGTAGCTGGGACTACAGGCATGTGCCACCATGCCTGGCTAATTTTTTTCTATATATATTTTTAGTTGGCCAATTAATTTCTTTCTATTTTTAGTAGAGACAGGGTCTTGCTCTTGCTCAGGCTGGTCTTGAACTCCTGAGCTCAAACGATCAGCCTGCCTCAGCCTCCCAGAGTGCTAGGATTACAGGTGTGAGCCACCGTGCCCGGCCCTCATCCACATATTAAGGGTAGTGTTAGACACCTCACTAGGATGTTGTAAGATTAAATAGGTTGATTTTCTATATACAGTTCTTTGGACTATAATAAATGTTTACTAAAGTGTTGCTATTATCACGATTATTATTTTTTACCTGGTAGACTGAGGACTTAGCTATAGACAACTGGATAGGTAATATAGGATCCAGAGATGAGTTACAGTGATCATAGGTTTCTAGCTTGAACAATACAGAGGATGACACAAGTGTTATCTGAGAAAAGAAAAAAAAAAGATGAATAAGCTTAAGGAGGCTGATAATAAGTTCAATGTTAGAAATCAATATGAGATTCTCTAACTTATTTGTATGGAGATGTCTATAGTTTGTTTGTAATATGAAATTGAAGCCAGGTGCAGTGGCTCCCATCTGTAATGCTAGCACTTTGGGAGGCTGAGGGGAGGTAAATCACTGGAGGCTACGAGTTCAAAACAGCCTGAGCAATAACGAGACCCATCTCTACAAAAAAAAAAGCCACACATGATGGTGTGCACCTGTAGTCCCAGCTGCTCAGGAAGCTGAGGCAGGAGGACTGCTTGAGCCTAGGAGTTCGAGGTTGCTGTGAGCTATGATGATGCCACCTCACTTTAGCTTGAGCAACAGAGCAAGAACCTGTCTCAAAAAATAAGCAAGCAAACAACAAAACAACACAAAAAAGAAATTGAAAGTCAGTTCAAAGAATAGGTCTTTAGATTCAAATTAGGCTGTCACTGAGGCTGCATGTGTCGTTGAAACAATGGAGAAAGGCACCTGCAATATCTAGTTTCTGAATGAGTTTGTAGACAGCCATACATATTACTGTAGGTAAACAGATTTACAGAGTCACATATGTGGTGCATAACTATTACATCATACTTGCATAGTACATGAGTTTTATAAAAAAAATATTAAATTTGATATGTGATAAGAGGCAGTATGATATAGCTCTGAGCATTGGCTTCGCAGCCAAACTGCTGGGGGAGCTGCCATTCTCCAGCTGGGTCAAGTTGCTTAGGCTCTATGTGCTTCAGTTCCTCATCCACAAATGTGGCTAATAATAGTGCCTCTCTGACACGTGATGGGGAGGATTAAATTAAATATTTTATCCTTATAATTATTCAAACAACACTTCATAAGATCTCAATACATGATAACTGTAATTGTAATAGGAATATGAACAAAAGTTGCTTTGGATGCATAAAAAAGAGAAAATTTCTTTCTTTCAGGAAAAGTCAAGAAAGGTGTTCTCTTCCTGGACTCTTCTTCCTGATGTTTTATCTGCCTGCCACTCACATTTATCCCCCAAATCCAACCAGATGGCATCCTTTTCCCGTAAAGCCCTCTGATCTCCCTGCCACCCGTCTTTACCAGAGCGAAGACTCTACTCTCTCCACCTGTAGACTCTGTATCTCACCACTGTCTGTTGAATCATTCTTATTTGCTTGCAGGCTCATTTCTCTACTAGACTGAGACGGACCTTCTTGAGTTCAGGATCAATGTCTTACAAACTTCATATACTTAGTACCCGCTCCCGTGCTTGGCATAGAATAACTGATTATTTCTGCTAAGTTGAACTGCTAACATTACATTTCAGCTAAACCTTAAAAATTCAAAGCCCTGCAAGTTTATAATTCTCAATTATAATAAGAATGGTGATGACTACTTACTATGGTCAGGGACAGTACTAGGATTTTGCATGCAAGACTAGATTTTAGCCTCATGAAATATTTTTCCTTTCTCTTTTAATCTTAACTTTGGTAAAAATGTCACTTGTATTGGATGTTGAAGAATATCTTTTGAATATGTTAGGAACTTATAGTATAATAAATGTAAAGAAAAAATACAGAGGAAAAGTAGGAAAAATTACCTAAGGACTTGCCTTTTGACTATTAATGCGTATTTAATTATAAAACAATTAAACTAGAATTATGCCAAATAAATATGTAGACCAATAAGAAGTCCAAAGATAGAAAAAGTTATTTATTTTTCAAAAAAAGAAGTTCAGAAACTGAATAATCATTTGGAAACAATAATAAAGTTAGAATCTCACATCATATATCAAGGTAAAATAAATCTTAGATGAATTGAAGACTAGTTTTTTTTATTCAAAAATACAATATATGTGGATATGTTATATTATTTAAAGTTTGGAAAAGGTCTTTTTCTAAGCTTATAACAAAGGTAAAAAGTGTATTTTTAAATTGAAATTGATAGAATAAAATGTATAATTTCTATATAGCAGAACTTCATAAGCAAATGTACAAAAAATCAGAATATAAATCTCAAAGAAAATATTTTGCAGCAACTACAATAAAATAAAGATGAATAATCTTACCTTACAATAAACTCTTTAAAATAAATAGGAAAAAGACACTCATACAAACAAAACCAATAAATAATATAACTAGACGATTCTCAAAAAAATAAATAATAACTAATGAAGATATTTCAGTAGGATATCAAATATATAAAATTTACCCATATTGAAATATCAATTTAAAACTACCAGATAGAGTATCTTGCTTTAAAATAAAAAAAGAGTGAAATCCATTGTTAGGATGTGTAAGAGAAATGGGTCTGCCTAAATTGTAAATGAGGATGTATATTTATTTATAGACCTTTATGGAGAGTAATTTGACAACAGGTTATATTACAAAACTTACAGAAATATCTATTCACCTGGATGCAGCATTTCTAAGCCTAGAAGTTTATACTAAGGAAAGAATACGAGTCGTGTGCAAATATGAAAGTGCAAAGACTATCATTCAGCAGTCTTTATTTACAATACTCCTATCCACCAGGGGCCTTAGAATAAATTCCAATTATTTCAAACTATTGGTTAGTTAAAAACCATTAAAATTAAAGGTCTGTATTTGTTGACATGAAGATAACCACAATATGTAGTAAAGTATAAAAGCTGTTTTAAAACTATCACATTTAATGTGATATATTATTATAGTAAGAAATGTGTGTGTATATTGGGGAGAAATAGGAAGTTCACACAAAGGTGTAAATATATATAAAGATTATGTCTAGCGTAGTATTTTAGGTGATTTTTATTTTCCTGTCTCTCTGTATATGTGTATATATATACATATAATTTATACACACACACATATATGTATTTTACATATATAAAAAATCTTGTCTAGAATAAATTTACTGTGCATGTACATTTGCAGCAAGTTATTGTTATTGTGAAAAAAGAAAGAAATTACCAAATAACCAAATAGATTTTTAAAATGCTCTCCTGTCGTTTCCAATGGCATTAGCTAAGTACTTGAAACGGTCATTTTTAAGGCCTCCCCCTGTGTAATTAGAAACACAGCTGCCGAACCTTTCACATAAATAATCCCAGACTCCAGATTATGTTTTCCTAGCTTTTATTCTCTTAATTTTGCAGAGTTCAGACAAAAGAAACACCATGAATTATTAGCCCATGGAAAAATTACCAGGGGAAAAAGACCATTTTCAAAACTATCATTTTTTTTATAAATAATTTGTTTTGTTCTACAACCTAATAGTTCAAAACACCCATGATTTATAGTTTAAAATTCCAGATTTATTTCCCATGTAATCCCAGATACATTTTCCAGATGTGTTGTTTGTGAGGCTGTATTATTTATCATGGTGTCAGGTTTTCCTTCTCTAATTGATGAAGAGGAAAGAGAAAGCCTGTTTAATTCATTTTAGAAACAAGATACAGAGGCTACATAAGCAGCTTAGACTCAACATAGATGTGCTGGAAGATGTCCATAGCTGACCTGTAACATTGACACTATCATTTGGGGTGGATTTTGTTAGGATGGCTTTTCAAAAACAAAAACAAATATATATATATATATATATATATATATATATATAATATTATATATTTCTAAGTTGAGTATAAAATGGCATTCTGGAGATGACCTAATTTTTTTTTTTTATTTTGTAATTCGTTTAGTGTGAAAACAATAGTAAATGATAATATAGATCTGATATTGATATACTACCTTTCTAATTCTTTGAAACATTGGTCAAATATTAATTGCCCTTTAAATATTTCTATGTGTCTCTTCTCTGTTTCTTTGTGAAAGACAATTTTCTGTGCCTTATTAAGAATTTTGCTTTCGATGATGATGTGATTTTGCCCTGCTGCTAATGATGACAACCCTCACAGTCAAAATTGCTATATTTATTAAACACTTTATGAGAAGTACAGCTCTATTATTATCATTCCCATTGTACATACAAGGAAACTTAGATGTGAAAAAAGGGGTTTGGTAGTTATTTGGTGGAGCTGGAAATCAAGTCCCGGTTCATCTCATTCGGACTAGTCACTACACGTTATTGCTATCTTTGACAATACATTCTGGATAGGGGACATTTATTTCTTTTAAGCAAAAATGGGAAAATAAGTGTAAAACACTGTTTTGTAACACACGTATATTCTTCTGGAGTACGCAGCCCCCTTTTATTCAAGGTGTTCTATAAATTCTTTCAGACCTGCACAGATTGGGAATAGGAGCAGAGAAAAATAGTACGAAAGGTGACAGCTGCACTTAGCACAGTGAAATGTCAGCCTAGTCGTACATAAAATGATGCCCAGCTTCTTCAAAGCTTCTGCCTACAAACCTCATACTTTATTTCTCGTGGTCTCTTTGAAGCTTATTTGGCATATCATTCACATATGCTTGATTTTGTCTCTGCCCCATATTATATTAGGGCGCCAATTAGGAATAAACAAATAAAAATTGTTGAATAAATAAATGTATGGATGGACACTTTTATTTAGTAAAGATTTTTCTAAATATATTTAAAGATATATATTGCTAAATGTTTCTAAATATATAAAATATTATTCTAAGTTTTTTCTAAATATATTAAAAAATATCTCTATATATACAAAAGTATTTTGCTATTTAATTTTTTTTTAAAGTTTGTCTGCCCAAATAAAATCACCTTCACAGATTATACATGTATAATCAATTCAATGCTTTTGGAAGTATGCAATGTGCCATACACATGTTTTTGTGATTAAACATAAATTATGTACATAAACATGAATTGATTAACTTTTCTTCTGTATATGTGGAAAATATTTTCCAAGCATCAGCAAGAATTCTTTACTTGGGCTACTTGGAGGCTTCAGAGTCCTCAGAAGCCGAATATTTATGCAGAATTTTGTGTCATAAGTAGGTATGTGAGTTTTTCTTTGCAATATTATTTTTAATACCCTTTACCAGAGATAGTTTTACTGTGTTATATTTATCTTACCTTAAGTTATGGCCCCACTTATTTCAATAGTAAGCAAGATAAAATATCTCTTGATCATTGTTGCCCTTTTTTTTAATATGGAATTATGTCATACCGTTTTCTTTTTTTCTCCTTTCCTTCACCTTCTTTTCTTGCTCTTTTCCTTTAACAGATAATTGTGAGTTTATATCTATAAAAGGTAATTATGAGAAATGAGACTGATATTCATGCATGTATTCTAGAATAGTATATTTGCTACAATGTGTCATAAAATGTGTTTGATTTAAAGTTATATTGAAATAAATAAATTTTCCTTTCGCAAGCCAAAATATTGTTTGTTTCTTGGAAGCTATGATAGACAGGTCTTAGATGGCCCCATGTCCACACTCTTTATGGGGTAACTTGCTTCTTACAAATAAAATAGGGCAAAAGATGTTGGGATGTCACTCCTGTGATCATTATTACTCTGTGTGTGTGTGTGTGTGTGTGTGTGCAGGTGTGTGTGTGTGCTTATCTTGCTAACACAAATGAAGACTTTTCAACTTTTCTTCCTTCTTGGCTTAAAGAAGTAAATTGTCATGTTGTAAACTTCCTATGGAAATGGAAAGGGTGGTGAGAAACTGCAACTCAGGAGTTGAGAGCAGCCTCCAGCCAAGAGCCAGCAAGAGCAGGGGAACCTAAGTCCTACAACCACAAGGAGATGAATCCTGCAAAAACCCTGAGGGAGGCTGGAAGGGAATCTAAGCCTGCTTGAGCTTCTAATTCATGGACTATGTGATAATAAGGGAGTGTTCCTTTAAGTAACTGACTGTCGGAATTTGTTAAACAGGATTGAAAAAGTAATTCAGATGCTGAACATCAATTAGTATTTTACTTATTTGTGTGTGCAAGTGGGGGTCACACAGTTCCAGTGAAGAACTACTGGATAAAATAGTTTACTTTAGCAAGGTAATTTCGCAGTCATATAACTTAATTTACAAGTTTCTTTGAATCAAGGAAAAATAGCTTTAATCTTTTAAATAGGAAGAAGACTACCTTTTATTTTATGACCTAATTTATGAATATAATAATTACACATTTGCATTTTAATTTATGCAAAATGTTTAAGTCTTTCACTAAAAGAGTTTTAAAAACTATACTATGCAGAAAAATCTATTATCTATGAGCTTTGAATAGGAAAATCAGGAGTACCTCTTGTTGGTTTCAAAAGACCCTTATTTAAATTAAATAATTTCTATATGAAATTATGTAGAGAATAAGTATTCCTGAATATTCCATAACTATGAAATGAAAATATTTTTATAATTTTCAAATAAAGTCATAGAGATGGAGGATTATTAGCTTACTTATAGTGAAGAAGTTCTTGTTAAGGAATGTTGTTTGTGCAACTTTAATGATCTAACAACCCCAAGTTTCTCATAGGGTCCTCACAATTGTGGACGTCATAAAAAAATCTAAAGCTCTATTTTTGGAATGAATAATTATGTCCTGAGTAAAAGCAGGAAAATTAAACATCTGGGACAGAGGGATTTTAAATGGATACATATATAAGCATTCTTGTTTTCATCCGCTAGTGTCAAGAAATTTCCCCCTACTTTTTTTCTAAAGAGTAGCTTTTGCCCATGATCTGAATCCTATCTATTCAGCTTTTTTGATCTACCACTTAACCTTCTCTTTCCTGGGTCTTCAACATCTTTGTTTCTATTGGCTCTTCTCTTCGGCGGATATTCTCGCCACTCCTTATATCTTTTATCTTCCAAAACTCCTTTTCCAGCCCTGACCCATTTTTTTCTCAGCTATTATCTTATCTACTGACTTCCAGTTTCAGTCACATTTTCCGTTATTATTGTTTGAATTGTTCCTTAAAATCTCTTCCTGATCTCTTCACTTTCCAATCCATGCTTTACCCTGCCAAAAGAATGATCTAACACACAAATCTTATCATGTTATTTTCCTGCGTAAGGAGTTCAGTGACTTTCTTTTACCTTTGTCCTAAAAACAATTCCTGTACGTGCACTGTGGAGTCTCTGTGCTCCATCACTCGCCGATTCTGCAGCCCTTTCTCTGCCGTTTCTCCTACACACACACTCACGGGTTTGTGTTCTGGGTGTCTTTGTACTTACATCATTGTCCTAGCAAACTATACATTCCTTGAAATAGGAATGAGCCCGTAATAAATACTTATCAAAAGAATGTTCCGAATTTGACACTGGCTTGCCAACAAAAGGTCAATATGGTTGATGTAGCCTGTAACTCGAGTAAGTTCATGACCCACAGATGTGGAATTTACTTGCAAAATAACCACTCCAAGACTTTCAGGAAAGTAGCATGCTTTCTCCACAAAAGCATATGGTAAGTGCTCTGTCTTTGGGTCATATTTCTGTCACCTTTCCTGCACACTGAGGCTACACATCTGTTCTCTGAGCTATTCTCTCCTCCTCAGGACAATGCCCCTTTCTTGGCCTCATGGACCATGGAGACTTCATATTAAATGTTTTCCTCAGGGTATAAAAATAAGTAACTTCTCTTCTTAGTAGAAAGACATGAATGAAGACTATTTGCACTCAGAGAAGGAGGCTGTCTGGGGTCTTAGCTAAATAGCACAGGAGGCAGAGGAAGTGTGCCTGAGAAGTTGAATGCTGGGACCTAAGAAACTCAGTACATATGTGGGCTTCGCAGTCAGTCAAAGCAGAAGCTCACGAGGCAGCTGTTTTTCATTATATTTTGCAATCTCTAACATTTATTTCTTTTTTTTTTTATCCTCTCAGAATCAAAATCTTCTCTGTTGCCCTTTACATAGTCAGAATTTCATAGTCTGGAAGGTTAGACTTTGACCACAAGTACTGTAATCAATTTTATGAGTACTAGAACCAGTTTTGCTTCCAAAGTCTTTAGAAGAAATGATGCCGGGGATCGGGGTGCTGTAGAATGATCCAGCTGGAAGACGCCCCAGATATTTGATATACGTACAGCTGATATTTTCTGGGGTAGTTTTCAAAGTGTTAGCTCTGTTGTGACTATAAACATATTGGTACTTATTAACAAATAAGATTCTAGTTCTGAGAGACCTGGTCATCATTATAGTAATAGTATAATAGTAATTATCCTTTATAATGAGAGAACTTTACATTCTTTTGGGGGTAGTGTTTAAGAGGTTAAGTTCAGGAAAGTTACAAACCAGGTTCAAATTCTTGCTCTTCCATTAGTAGCCATGTGATCTAGAACAAGGACAAGCTACTTAATGTCTGTGGACTTTGTTTCCCTTATTGTAAAGCAAGAATGAAAATAGTACCTACATCATAGCGCTACTGTGAGGATTAAAAGAGATCATATAAATGATTAGCACCTAGTAAACTGCTGAATGTGTTGGTTATTTTGATATTATTAAAATTTAAAGATGAGGGAACAGACACACAGAAAATTTAAATAATATACTTAAGATAAACAAATGGTATAAAGTTAGAAATGGGGTTTGGATTCACATCTCCTTAGCACCAAATCCTTTGCACATTCTGCTTCACCACACTTCTTTAAACAGAAACATCCCATGACATATTCAAACCATACAGCTTCACAGTACCTTGCTGTAGGAAACCAGGCTCAGGTTCATGTACCTGCTTCTCTTCCCTAGAGCAGCTGAAGGCTAGGGAGCGGGGGTTGCAGGGGAGGGAGCAAAGGAAGGCAAGCCCACCACCTTTTCCTTTGTTTCTTGTGACTGAGCCTGGTTGATTAGTGAAAAAGTCAGAGGACATCCCTCTCACTGGGTTAGATGCAGAAGTACAAATGAAAAGTATTTAGTAATTGGTTTGGCATGGACATAGAATAATCAGAATGGATATTGTGCCCGCCCCACACCAAGATCCTAGAGGTCTCTTGCTGCTCTAAATTTGTGTCCTTAATTGCTAGATTGTGAGGAGATCTGTAGGCTGAGACTCTTCCAGTCCAAAGAAAGACTGTTTTTTTATGTTTTCACTTTTATATGTTTTATGTATTTCCTAAAGCCCTTATCATTATTCACAGTTCACATTAGGTTATGCTTTTCCTCTCACACAGGTTTGAGTTTTATATTTCTCTATCAGGCCATTCATTACTCCTCTCTCTTGAAACATTTTTCTCATTTGGCTTCTGGGACGTCACCTTTTCTTGGCATCCCTCCACTCTCAATGGCCACTCCCTCTCCTCCTTTGCTGACCCCTAGACTGGTTCTAACCATGAAAGGCTACAGTGCTCAGACTCCACATTTTTTTTCTCAAACTGTATTTACCCCTTAGGTGATCTCATCCAATGTCATGAATTTAAAAACCATCTGTGTTCAGATACAAAAACAAACTGAATGATTACATAGTGTGAAATGCCCACCAAAATGCCTTGTATGTGGTAGGTGTTCAATGAAACTGAAGTTTTCTCTGTGAACATATAAATATTTACTATAGGAAAAAAAAACAGGTGAGGACAAAGTAGTAAAACTGAAAGCAGAATTATTGATTTTTACCTTCCACCATCTTCTCCCTTAATCTTTCCTTCCTTACTAAATGGTTCTATCTATAGCACAGGTCAGAAATACAAGAGTTGTCCTTATTCCTATACTTCCTCCCCTACCCCTGTTCCTATTTGTTATAATTCCTATAATGTTATAGTCTTACTATCTCTCGAATCTCAATGTTCTTCCCTATCTCCACCACAACCTCCTTAGTTAGAAACACCATCTCTTTTTTCCCTGGACTTTGACAATCATGTCCTACTTTCATAATTTTTTCTCTTGTCTCACCTAGAGTCTTTTCTCGTAGAGTAGCTAAAGCAATCTTTTAAACATTTAAATCAGATGACTTTACTCATCTCAAATTTCCCAATGGTTTCCTATTATACTCAGGACAAACCAAGGTTCTTACTCACTGTGGCTAATTCCTTCTCTCCCCAACCATCTTTTCACTTTTTGCCACGCTTACTAGTTCACTCACATTTATTGTTCCCCCAAATGTGCTAAACTTACTTCTACCTCATAGGCTTTGTATTTGCTATTTACCGTGGCATTGAATTGTTTCCTCAAATATCTCCATAGATTTTTTTCCTCCCCAAATTTTTTGACATTTCTCTCAAGTATAACATCCTGATAAAGATCTTTCTTGGGTACCTTAGCTCATATGTCACACTCCTTCATTATTTACACCTTATCATGTTTTATTTTTGCTCTACCATTATCACTACCTTGCATTATATTTTATGTTGATGTTTATATATTTTTGTCATTTGTCAGCCACTAGTTTGTAAATTCCATGATGACAAAGGGTTTGTCTGTTTTGTTTACCACTACATCCCCTGCTTCATGAACAATAGCTCTCCCAATTACCAGATTTTCAGGACTGCAATGTTATAGTAATTTTCATTATTTTAAAGATGACAAACATCTTGAGGCTTATACTTATTCAGTGACTTACCAAGGTTACAACACCAAAGATCTAGCTTAATCAAAGTGACATTAACTCTATCATTCTATATGTTACTTGATATTTATTGCCTTTTTGATTACCATGCTTGTTTTCAAGAAAGTCTTGGACCACTTATTTTGAGATATTTTCAAACACAAATGTGTCTTAGGATCCATGGCTTATGTAACAGTCTTATTTTCAGCTGGCAAGTTAGTGGGTTATTTTCAAAATATTCTCTACTGTTCCTAACATAGACCAAACTAAAACTCAAAGTCTTCCTAACAATGTATGCAATATTGACAATTATTAAATGAATAGAAATTCTCTCATCATCCTTCCCAAAAGGCCGAGGAGCTAGTGCCTAAAAAAGATGAGTCTTACTCAACTCGAGACAAATAATTCTTATCTTATAGAAATTGTTGGAGAAATAGTAAAAAATGCTTGGATTCTCTTACAAAACATAGTAGAAACTTGATTCCAAAACTTGCTAAGAACAGTTTATAAAAGAAAGTTATTATCCTATCTCACTAATGAATGCACAATGAATATCCAGATAAAAATCTTGGCTAACCTAATCCAACAATATATTAAAACCTAGTGTACTATGTATTTAATATACATTCAAGTAGAATTTATCCCAAAATAGAAGGATTAGTTTAACATAAGAGAAATTTGCAAACAAATAGTACAAAAAAATCACATAAAATTAAAATATTGCATTAAATTTTAATTATTTATGATTTTATTAAAAGTTCTTTAAAATTTAGGTAGAGAAGCCATATAAAATTATCTTTCATTTCCTTTTTAAGAAAACACTAAAAAACTAGGAGTTTAAGAAAATTTTATTAAAAACAAAAAGTTATAATAACCATAGTTCTTAATAGAAAACCATTAAACATATTCTTTTTAAGTCTGGCACAAGATAAATTCAGCAACTGTTTCAACTCCTAATCAACAGAGTATCAAGTGTCCTAGCTAATGAAAAAAATAATTAATGGTATATATTTATGAAGGAAAAAAGATATGACTATTTGTAGGTCATGTGACTATCTGCATATAAACTCAAGAAATTAATTGACAAATTATCAGAACTAATAAGAAAATTTAGCAACACTACTGAAGGGAATATAAATCTACAAAAAATCAATAGGGTTTTTTACTAAAGATATGCAGAAAATAAAAACATTTCTATTATAACAAGAATATTAAAATCTATAATGTATCTAGGGCTCACTTTATTTTAAAAAATACAAAATGGTTTTTGGAAATAATTAAAAAT